>WWET01000483.1:518321-557998 GCA_011038615.1 Limnodynastes dumerilii
ATAGACACACACACACACACACACACACATATATAAAACACACACACTCTACCATACAGGCCTGATTTGTGGATTGCTGCAGAGATAGTTGTCATTCAGGAAGGATCTTCTCTCTCCACAGAGGAATGCTGTAGCTCTGACAGAATGACCATTGGGTTCTTGATCACTTCCCTGACTAGGGTCCTTCTCCCCCAATCGCTCAGTTTAGAGGGCCGGACAGCTCTAAGAAGATTCCTGGTGGTTCCAAAAGTCTTCCGTTTACGGATGATGGAGGCCTCTGTGCTCATTGGGACCTTCAAAGCAGCAGATATTTTTCTGTACCCTTCCCCAGATTTGTTCCTTGAGACAATCCTGTCTCGGAGGTCTACAGACAATTCCTTTGACTTCATGCTTGGTTTGTGCTCTGACGTGCACTGTCAAGTACGGGACCTTATATAGACAGGTGTGTGCCTTTCCAAATCATGTCCAATCAACAGAATTTACCACAAGTGGACTCCAATTAAGCTGTAGGAACATCTCAAGGATGACCAGTGGAAACAGGATCCACCTGAGCTCAATTTTGAGCTTCATGGCAAAGGCCGTGAATACTTATGTACATGTGATTTCTTAGTTTTTGATTTTTAATAAATTTGCAAAAATCTCCCAAAAACATTTTTCATGTTGTCATTATGGGGTATTGTATGTAGAATTTTGAGGGAAGAAATGAATTTATTCCATTTTGGAATAAGGCTGTAAAAAATAACATAACAAAATGTGGAAAAAGTGAAGCGATGTGAATACTTTCCTGATGCACTTTATGTGTGTGTGTATGTGTATGTGTGTATATGTGTCTATATGGTCTATACTGTAGTTTAAACATTCTGTAATGAGTGTTTTCAAGCAACCCATCTTTTTAGGTTTGTGGTTTTTTTTTGTTGTTTTATTTATTTCCTTCTAGTGTGTTGCAAGATGTGTATACCCAACACTGGTGGCTATAATGTTTTACCAATAGGCCTGTATGTATAGAATTATTCTCTGTCAAAAGAGAAATCTTTGACCATATACGAGTCATTCTGAACTAATGGTCTGGTATCTAGAGCATTATTTATAGGGCTAAAGTCTGCAAAATGTGGCACCAAAAAACACCAAGAGCTAGATTTACTAAGCTACGGAAAAGAAAAAGGGTGAGGTGTTGTTCATACCAATCAATCAAACTCTAGCTCTCATTTCCTTTTGCATAATCCAGAATTTTGGCAAGACTCTGATTGGTTGCTATGGACAGCTCCATCTTTTTTCTTCTTCCATAGTATCACGACCCTGACCTCACCTGAGGCTTTCGTGACTTATCTGTGGCTCAAGGGGTTAATCACAGCAGCCACCTGGTCTGTTCTAAAATGACTAATGCCCCTTCTCCCACCCCAAATATGACTTACTACCAATGAACTGCCACCACCAAGGCTATACACAGGAGGACTTCGGTTCTCCTTTACACCAATCTGGCACAGTTATACTTTATTAGGAATATCATCAACTCAGAATGATCCCTTCTGTTACCCTTAAGTAGCGTTTAATAACCGATCTGGTCTGACACGTGAATCCGTAAGAACACAGAGACATGGCTTTTATGAACCCCCCTAATATATTGATACTTTTATGACAGAGCCATAGCTTGTTCTCCTAAATGGTGACAGGAGAACAAGTCACCTACATGACTGTTTATCCTGTTCCCCTTACTCATCAGCATAGCATCTTCTGGATAAACCATCAGCATTGGTGTGATCAGAACCCTTTTTGTGCTGTACAGTGAATGTATATTGCTGGTGAGACAAACTCCACCTGAGCAGTTTACCATTGGTCCCAGCAACCAACTGAGGGGATTGTGGTCTATGATCACTGTAACCTCTCTCTCTTACAGGTAGGACTGCATTTTCTGCAGTGCCCAGACAATGGCCAAATGCACATTCTCTACCTTATCATTGGCCACTTCTTTGGGGAGCAATGTTAGGCTTATGTGCATAAAAGAACATTCCTTTCCTCGGCCGTTTACCTGACTGAGCACCTCTCTCAGTCCACAGTAGAAGATACCTGTTATAACTATGCATTTCCCTTTACCATTAGAGGCTGGCCACACTGGATTTTGGGCCAGAGATGTAGAACTACCTTGAAAGGGCCTCAATGGCCCAGAATCCAGCTGCACCTGCGCTAATTGCACTCCATCATGAACGTCCTTTAGGGACCCCTTGTCCGTAGCAACAACTGATAATCCCACTAAGGGGTCTGATTCCCAGGTACTCTCTCTAGTATTGCTATCTGGTCCCCAGTTTTGATTTGTCAGGACAGCCATTAGACTGTGCTGTCCCATACCCAATGGAGACTGCAGTGTTTCCAAGAAAGGTATCCCACACTGTATCACAGTCTTAGTACATATACTCTGCAAAGTAGGTACTCTTGAGACAAAGGGGATGAGGGCATTTAGATTAGTAGTCATTCCTGCCCCCTTAATCCCCTGTAAGACTGGGCCTCTCCTCCCTCTATCCCATTTTTCTGTCCCCAAACCACACTTCTCCTTGTAGTGTCTACTGACACCAGTAAGTAAGCTAAAGGAAGGGGGCTAGAGGGGGACATGTCACCGGGATGTTCTGCTAGCTGCAGGCTTCCCTCCCCCTCCCCAGGGGTTAATTGTGCAGACCTGGTTTGTACACACTCTGATGAAGGGATCACCTCTCTCACTTCAGTGGGTACAGATGGGTTACACGCAGTGGGAGGCGGTCCAGCAAGACACACCTCAGGGACAAAAACAAACCCTTCTTCCCTGTCACAGTCTAGTTTACCCAATACAACTTCACTAGAGATAGGTTCTTGACCCAGTCCATCCCTTTCCAAAATCTCTCTGCCTGGGTTAAACGCAGGTTGGAGCAGTTTGCCGATATCAATCTCCAACATAACTGAACCAAGATTTTCTCTCTCCTGTTCCCCTCATATCATGACTCAATCAGATGTAGGGGTAGGCAATTTGCCTAAACCAGTGCCATTGACAATGGAACACACATTTTGCTTATCCCCTCCCAGATTACACAGTTCAGGAATACAGGCCCACCAGCATTACCACCATCCTTCCCAGAATCAGCACCTTCGCTAGTTGACACAAGCTGTACGATCCCTCCACACAAATCATCCTTACATAACACATAAGCAGTAGTAGCACTACTGCTCCCAGCCTTTGGCAATATATCACAATTAGCTTTGTTACCCTTAGAACTCAGCACAGACGGTACAGGCATTCTATGCACATTATCACATAGCACAGACAGTACAGGCATTCTATACACATCATCACATAGCACCCTAGCAGATAGGCTGCCTTCTGAATTTCCTGCACTGCCGGGAAGCTGGAAGGAAACATGGTTAGATTGCAGCCTATCAGAATTAACTTTTTCATCAGACACATACTGCGAGTGAAAAAAAGATTAGAAAGATAACAAAGTATCACTCTATATGGGAGAGGTTATAGCGCTCAAAATCTGCTGCTTAGGCCACTTCAAAAATGGTAAGTACTAGACCATATGACACATAAATCAGAGGGAAAAGAATACATACAAATATGCACTCAAGATATGTACCATAGCACTGGCAGTATATACATGGAAAGAAAGGTGGATGATATATAAAGTGTAGTTTAAGCTTTTTATACCACTGTATATAAAATACTGATCTATATACAACACAAACGTCACAAATCCAGATAATGGAGCCGAAAAACGGCACTTTGAGAAGAATGCCAATCTAAGGTATTGGTAAGTTAAACTATACACAAAACTAGGCAAACAACGGATCCTCCACTCTACATATATAGTCAATTTAGATTCCAAGAATGTCCTGTTATCTCTTGATAATGACATCTCTTGTCATCATGTCATCTCTTGGATGACCTTTGGGGTATCCTTCTTCTATAAAAGGTGCCTTTTATCACCCAATATTAAGCCACAATATGAAACCATGGAAAAGATTATCAAGAAAAATTGGTGCATCTTACTGCAAGATCCAATACTTACGGATATATTGCCACCAGTTCCGGAGTTTTTATATAAAAAAGCAGCGAATTTGGGAAATGCTCTAACTAGGAGTAAATTCAAAAAAGTAATCCCCCTTAAGAGCCAAATCAAATCCAAAGGGTTCTATAGATGTGGCACCTGCATAGTCTGTAAAACTTGCAAATGTAAAACAGGAAAGATCACCAATTTCAAATCGAATTCGAGTAAAGAGACTCTTTCAGATTCATACATTTTTGACTTGCAACACATCTAATGCCGTATATCTCTTTGAATGCATATGCAAGAAACAATACGTGGGTAGGACATCCAGAAGTTTTAAAACTAGATGGTCGGAGCATTTGAGAAATATAAAAAAGGGTATGGAAACCCACTCCATACCAGCGCACTTTAAGACAACACACAAATGCTCCATTTCATCGATAAAAAGTATTATTGGCATCGAGAAAATAGAAAAACACTGGAGGAAACAAGATGCAGGAGAAGCCCTAGCTAGGGCAGAAATGCAGTGGATTTTTAAACTTGATACTCTGGCCCCCAATGGTCTGAACACAGACTTTAAATTGAAATGTTTTTTATGTTTTTTAGTAATTACTATTTTTAGATACTCTTTATATATACATTTTATCTATTTATAATATTAGAGTATAGTTTTATGTATATTCCATTTCTACTATTGGGGGTTTCCCACAATTATCCTTACCATCCCCTTTTTTTCTGCTATTTTGATATCTCTATGTCTTCTTTATAGAATTCATATTTCACTGTTTTTATGGTTTTTTATTGGACATATGTTTACATCCTGCAAAAAAAAAGTTGTTTTGTTAGATATATTCCCCCTGTTTATCTATGTCTAAGCACACCATTGATCTTATGTTGGATTAGGCTGAATAATTATGCTCCCAGGGCATCCCATTGACAAGGAGACGATTTTCCCTTTAGGACACTGCGGCCCATGGAAGTGAGTGGGAGGAGTGTCATCTATATAAGTAACATAGTGTAACATAGGTGCATAGCATATGCCCTTGAGAAAGGCTCGTGGAGAGCTGAAACACGTTGTTTTTTTTTTATATACTATGTTACTACCCACCTTTTAATATTTAGAAGTACCCCTTTTGGTTGACTAGCAGAAATCTGCAAGTGTCTGACTTTTCTACAATATTGATTGAAAAGAGGCAAAGATACCACGGGAGTGCTGTCAATTTTTAATAGAAAGCTTTGAAGACATTTCCTTTGTGAAGTGTTCAAACTTATGTGTGAGTAGGAAATTCATATTGTTTTTCACTTCATGTCTACAATAAACTTATTACACTAGAAGAGCCCTTCTCTGTGCCTTTACTCTTACTCCGAGCATCTAGGGCTGAGGGAAAGCATCTGCCACAGAGAGGCTGCTACCTAGGACCTAGCAACACCCACAGAAACGTCTGCACACATGGAACTCAGCTGCTAACGGACCGGACGATTAGCAGTACAACGGCCAGAGTATGAGATAGCTCCAAATACGTGGAAGGACCTAAGTAACATCTATGAGATCGGGACTATTCTGCCCTCCTTTGCGATACCTGCTGATTACCCTGGGAGAGCAGTGAGTATAGGCTTCGTGCCATTCGATTGTTGCAGGAACTCCGTGACAGTCAGAACTATCTGTCAGTTTCCAGCACGTGGAAGGACACTCGAGGCATTTTAGAGACTCTTATTGCACAGGTCTCATCGAGACCTTGGCTGAGGGATCGGGGACAGCCGTGAGTACATATTCTTTACCGCCTGGAACTGCTATATGAACTGAATGAAAAACTATGTATTCTGATTTCTAAACTTACTATGTACTATATATGAACTATTATTTGACACATAAGAAAAAGGATCCTACATCTTGATAACAGGACATTCTTGGAATCTAAATTGACTATATATGAAGAGTGGAGGATCCGTTTTTTGCCTAGTTTTGTGTATAGTTTAACCTACCAATACCTAAGATTGGCATTCTTCTCGAAGTGCCGTTTTTGGCTCCATTATCTGGATTTGTGACGTTTGTGTGTTTGTGTCGTATATAAATCAGTATTTTATATACAGTGGTATAAAAAGTTTAAACTACACTTTATATATAATCCACCTTTCTTTCCATGTATATACTGCCAGCGCTATGGTACATTTCTTGAGTGCATATTTATATGTATTCTTTTCCCTCTGACATACTGTGAGTACATTCGTCCCAAATCAGTCCCCAGCAAAACATAAGTAGGAATATTTTCGAGGACACCCACTTCTCATATCCCGCTAACATTACCTAAGTCCAGGTAAACCTGGGCCATCAGCACCGCTGGATGGATCCCTCCCACCCCTTTTATTGATACAGTCTTGGCAGGAATAATGTCTGTGCACCCCACCAGCTCTGGATGCACAAGTGTAATCTCAGTACCCGTGTCCCTCAAACCCACAGTTACCTTGTCACCAACCGTGGCTGTTTGCAGGTTGTCCATCATGGTCTTCTGGGCTCTAGCAACACACATCACCGATGGGACAGCTTGGTTAGGCTGCAGCCCTCCTGCAGATTGTGTTGATTGCTTCCGTTCAGGACGAGCAACACTGCTGTGCCCTATCTGGTCGCAAATAAAACAGCGACGGTTATACCCATATCCAGGATTTGACCCAACCCTCCCAAAAGAGTTTAAAGAAACCGAAGGTATCTGTGCAGGGGTAAAAGTAGGTGCTCCTTCCACCAAGGTGGCTGCTTCCTGGGATGATCTAGGGTCCCGATCCAGAACCCATTCTTTCATATCTGCCGGGCATAGAGTCAGGAACTGCTCATAAATCACCAGATCTTTTAATTTGTCAATGTTGTCCACTTTTACCCCCTTAATCCACTGATGAAATGAAGTAGACAACTGAGCCACAAGTCCTGTGTAAGTGTCAGAGGCATGGCGTTTTTGTTCCCTGAACTTTTTCCTGAGGTTCCGGGGCGATATTAAAGCGCTGCAATAAGGCCTTTTTAGTAGCCTCATAATCTCTGTCCAATTCAGCGGGTAGGTCTGCAAAGGCATCCAGTGCTTTACCTCTCATTCCAGAGGTTAAATATTGTGCCCACAGACTTTGGGGCAGTCCATACTGCCTGCAGGTTTTTTCAAAGAAAAGAGTCCAGATCTTTCTCTTTATCCAGAATAGGGACCAAGGTCCATATGGGGTTTGCAGACACCAGTCTCCCAGTTGTCTGGCTGGTGCTGGAGTTTTGCAAGCTCCAACTGGTGCCTTCTTTCTGCTTCATGTTCTCGTTCAGCCACCTCTCGCTCCGCTTGTTGTTCTACGGCTTCTCTATCCATGGCAGCGGGCCTTTCGGCCCGCTCTTGAGCAGCTTGTCGTTCTCCCTGGAACTGTTGGATGAGCTGCAGTTTGATGGCAATGTCCGCTGGCACCAAATGTTTTAAAGCAGTTTGTAAATAATTGTCCATAGCTGTATCCACAGATGCACCATCATAGTGCTCAGAAAGTGACAATCCAGGATTTGGCACAATGTCCACTGCAAAATCATTGTCCTCAGCAGGACTCTGTTCAATGCTCTCAGACTCTGCTAGCAACAGAGCCTCTCTCAATTGGTCCTTAGTCTTTCCACGACTGGAGACTTCTTTTTCCTCACACTGTGCAATCAACGCATGCTTTGCCATACTTTTGTATTCAGCTGCCATCTCCATTGTACCGTACCAAAATTAAAGAAAGAAAACAAGAGAAAGGGAGGGGAAGAAACTTGCACTGTATGTCTTCATAAACTTCAGTCTCTGGTGAATTAATTTGAAGTTTCTCTAGCAGGCACCACACAAACCTAATTCACTTAAGTTCTCAAAAACAAAATATATACCGAAATATATATCTATCCCACACGCTTGCCACCAATTTGTCACGACCCTGACCTCACCTAAGGCTTTCGTGACTTATCCGTGGCTCAAGGGGTTAATCACAACAGCCACCTGGTCTGTTCTACAATGACTAATGCCCCTTCTCCCACCCCAAATATGACTTATTACCAATGAACTGCCACCACCAAGGCTATACACAGGAGGCCTTCAGTTCTCCTTTACACCAATCTAGCACAGTTATACTTTATCAGAATTATCAACTCAGTATGATCCCTTCTGTTACCCTTTAGTAACGTTTAATAACCGAGCTGGTCTGACACGTGAATCCGTAAGAACACAGAGACAAAAATATAAATAGAAATACAGGCAATTCATTACTTAATTAAAAAATATTAATAATAATATTATATATGTGCAAATTTATGACACATGAATCCGTAAGAACACAGAGCCATGAACTTATTAATTGATATTTAATATGATAATAATCACAATGCTTAGTTACAGAGAATAACAAAATGGACATACAATATGCAAAACAGTTTCTTATAAAATAAAAGAGGAAAACACAGAAAGACTTACACACAAGAACCTTCCGGGTCGGGACAGACCAGAAATCAGGGACACCTCTTCCGTTTAGAAGTCCCATGAAGTGAACAAAGTTATGACTCTATGTAACCTTTTTAAAGACAAAACCTGCTCCTCTCCAAGTAGCCCCCACCTTTGTGACAAGTGACAGTTTGGGGTCTGGAGAGAATCTTCCTCAGAGATCTAGCTTTATGACCCCCCTTAATATACTGATACTTTTACGACAGGGCCATAAACTGACCAGAGCCATAGCTTGTTCTGCCCCACTACATTCAAGGCATTTCCATGAATCACCAGACCCTGGCCAAATAGAGGTCACTTTATAAGCTGATATTAATTGATACTCCTGGTATTTGATTGCATCCTGACACCTAGCTTAGTAAATCTAACCCCAAGTCTGCTCAACTTAGCATGAGGCTTTGTGTGTTATGAAAGAGGCCTCCTAAAAGACAATGGCATTTCTTAAAAACTAGAACTCCCTTAAATGAACCTGAACACAATTTTCTGCTGTAACCTACAGATAAAGTGTTAGGATGGTACTATTCTCATGGCTCTGTTTATTACCCAGCATGCTCTGTGAACCTCTGCCTACAGTGTTGACATTAAGTAAGGTGCAGAAGCTATAGACACCACCTAGCATACAGGCATCACAGCCTGGCACAGATAACTCTCCTACATCCGATGCCCAGTTAGTACTCCCAGCTCTGAGTCAGTGTCTGGAAGCTGAGTAACAGTAACATGGGTAAAGGAAGTTTACAGACAGCAAAAAGAGCCAGTTAGACTACAGGAATCAGCAAAGCTAGCCTAGCCCTGGACATATGCCATGCGGGTCTGTTAGGAGCAGGTTATGTTTTACCGCCGAGTTACTACATGACAAACCATAGGAAAGTCAGAGACCAGAAGATTATTATGAAATGAAGTCTTGTCTAGTTACTGTGGGATTTTGCATGTACATAAATTCTAATAACGTTTCAGACTCATATTGTTAGCCCTATACACACCTTGGGCCGGATCTTGACCTATGCGCGCCTTACGGGCACGCAAGGTCATTACGGCCGTGTTCGTAGTGGGGAGAGCACACCCCCTGCACTCCTCACTATAGGTAGTAAGTCTGGACACTTACGTGTCCAGATTCCTACCTTAACTTTCCTGGTCGTAATATGGCTTACCCTGCCCCGTCCCCTTATTACCACGTCTATCTCCGCCTTCACGGCATAGATATGACTGTCGTTACAGCCATTACGACGTGCGCACAACCTTCCAGACAGGGGAATTACTTACGCACTGTACATAATTCCCCTGTGGTACTTAACCCAGGATCGGGCCCTTTGTGTTGTGATGAGTCCCAGGGAATGTATGGGGTTTCCTATGGCCTAGGAGTGTTGTACATACTGGATTAGCAATGTGTTAAGGAATCTGCCCACTGCCTTTACCACTGCTACATACATCACTATAGTCTTTTATTGTTCTTACAGTAGTTATTGCTATCACAAGGATTCATTCATTTGTATACACATCATGCAGTTTATTTTCTCTTAATTCTGCATTTGAGACATAAAAAAATTAGCAAAATAAAGATTTAGAAGACATTATGGGTCTGATTCAATTGTCCGCAAAGAATGGGAAAATGCATAAAGTGGTAAGAAAAACATGCAGATTTTAATACAACCTCTATGATAAACTTGTGAAAAAAGCTTTGCGACCAAGCTTCACGGACAACTGAATCAGGACCTATGAATACAGGAGTCATTAAGATAACAAGTAACCTATAAAATTTCAGCTTATATATGTGGGTGTGTGTATAGCAGAATCTTCTTTTATAGTGAAAATTTTAAATAATAAAACTAAAGTCATGCTTTGACTATATTAAGTGACATTGCCAGAACTGCGCTCTTGTTTTACTGTTTTCTCAGTTCTGGGTAGCGGATGGTTAACATACTGTGCTGATTCCAGGCTTTGGGTAGTGAATGGTTAAGTTACAGAGCTGGCTCCCAGTTCTAGGCAGTGTATGATGTCACTTTGATCTTTGCCCCTTTAGGACAATTGATGGATACAGACAGTATACAAATTCCTGGCTATGGTTTTTAATTATAGTTCAGTTAGTAAAATAACATTTTAGTACTATAATGCATAAAAAGACATTTCATACAAAGTCAATTCATTGGGGTAGACCCATGTTTTTACGCTCGTTGGTGTAGCGTATTTACGCTATCGTAAGTACTATGCACTCCCCTCGCCTGTACGCAATTTACACAAAGTGTCGATTTTACGCCATCGGCTAGTGTAAAAATGCTAGCGTATGTAGCTCAGGATCTGGCCCATTGTTTTTAATAAAATTGTTAATAAATTGATGTGTGATATAATAATTATCTTGACAAGTAAAACACTGAAGCTGTCCTGCAGGTGAGAATTCTACCACTGAATGAACAAAGCCATACAATTAACCTTTGTTCCAGAACACTAAACAGCAGGCTTTCAGTGTCCCCTATTAATGTTCACACTCACAGGATATTCTAGAAGAGGAGGAGGCTTAAGTAGCCCGGCTAGCTCAGTCGGTAGAGCATGAGACTCTTAATCTCAGGGTTGTGGGTTCGAGCCCCACGTTGGGCGAAATATATACTTTTTTTCTTTGTTTATTTAACAGAAGAGATAACTTATGTGTATTTTCAGAATAAACAAAACCAGGTCTATAAAATCATTCTACAAAATTTTTAGCAGATTCTACTGCCATCCCTTTATTCACAACTATCAGCCACAAATCAATAATGTGTCTGTATTATGACTTTTTGCAAACAAAAAAAAAAATGAAAGTATATTTTCTTTAAACCTGGATCCTCTTTAGCAAGAACATACAATGTAATCTTAGATTATGAATAAATGAAAACATAGCAATAAGAAAGCACAATCAAGTTTCCATTTGCACGCAGGGACACATTATAATGTGATCACACAGCAGGCTGAGTGCTGCAACACAGGACTAGTGGCTTGTGCAATAATACTTTGTGACATGTTCCGGTTTCTCGAATAACAGGAATTTAGAGAGAGGAGGAAACTGAACACATGTAAAAGGAAACTTTCACTGCTGGGGTAAATACTGTAAATAGAAGGAAGAAATATTTGTTAAAATGAACAACTGACAGACATTCAGTTAATTTACAGTAAAAGGAAACAAGCAGCAAGATCTAAAATTAGATAAGAACGCTGAAAATCTGGAATTTTAACATATTCCTCTCTATGAGAACTTTCCAATAATGTTTAAGTACTTTATAATAAAATATTACCCTAATTCACATAAATTCCTGTGAGTGTGGTTTGCCACTTAGAAGGGTTTCTTTCCATGGGAACCCATTTAGATTGGAGAGCAGAGATGTTCAGGTCATCATGAGACACCCCCATAAAGAATACTGACAGCAGCAGAGTTTTGAAAACCGGGACAAGTGAAAGGTAAGCAAAGCACCCCCTTACCCTAATCTTACACCCACCACTGCCTCTCACTATTGGGAACTGGGAAATAGACACCCCTTCTCAATAGTAATTTACTATTTACAGAGATTTCCGAACAAAGGTACAGCCACCATTCAGCTGGCGGCTGCTTCATGTTCAAAACGCAGCAGCTCGGACCAGCAGCCGCAACAGAATCTCTGCTTCTTGGTACCGGCTTCATAGACAAGCCAACCTCATAAGAATGGGGGAAATGATCATGCAGTAAATCCTATGGTGTGCATGCTGGACAGATTTGAACATCCAGCATGTTAGGAAGCTTGGCCCGGTTACTGGCAGTGTGTATACTTTTCATGTTATCTCCATGTCATAAAACGTTTTATTGGGAGCCTTAGTCTTCCAGATTAACAATATCCTCACCCATCACCCATATTATATTGTTTTATAGGTGCACAGTGACCCAATATTTTAGATGGAGTTCAGTAAATTCTGCAGTGTGTGAATATAGAATTAATTTCTCACGTATAAACCCCCTGCATGCATGTTACCTTTCGCTTACATGCTATGTTGCATAGGCAACTGAAGCAGAAAAACCTCTGCCGTTGCTACCTTAGAAAAGCATTCACTGCCTGGGAACTCCACTCAGACTGAAATGAAAACTGGGCACACATTGCATTCACAGGATTCTATATAGACCTAAATATTCCAATAACTTAAGTCCTGATGAGCTTGCCGATTCATGCATACACACAGACACAATTTCTTCTCCCATAGTCCTCTGCTCAAAACGAAATGGAATAGGCCACACCCACAGAGGCCAGAATGTAGGTGCCGAAGGTCAGAGCAGTATATAAACTTAATATATGGAATTACATTTCTAAACACACTGTTAAACAATCGGGAAGTCCTTTCAAAGGATTCTCAGGATTGTTGCAGCATTAACACTGATAAGATATCGCTGGAAACACTTGTTGTATGATTTATACAATAATTGAGTGAAAAGCAAGCAGTGTGTACCTAACTTTACCCTGTTGATCCATGGGGGCATTGACCAAGACCTGAGAGTCTGTAATTATACATGAAATAGCTGATCAAACAAATACATATGAATGTACAGGGCAAATAACAATTCTTTACATCCGATATTAAAAAGTATTACCTGTAATCATAACTGTCCCTTTACATGACCTCCATACACTAAATAGTTTGTTAATTTATTTGTACACAATGTTAAATTCTTCTGTCATGTCCAAGGATAACTAAAGTATGAGCATTGTTTAATAAATCCTGAGATGTATGATCTGCTGTTACCTTTATTAAATCCTGAGATGTATGATCTGCTGTTACTTTCTGCAGAGAATGTTATTTAAAAAAAAATAAAGAAAAAAAGTTTAAAGAAAAAAGGGGCAGTGTTTTGGGGGCAGGAGGTCATCCTGAGTCACATGGTGTACATGACCTTCACGGCAGAGAAATCAAAGCCACTCCCATGAAGCTGGTAGAGAATATAATCAAGATTATAAACTACTGTTAATATCATCTGTATAAACCTTGAGGTCTGATGTCAACTCTATTACTTAGAAACACTGGTGTATTTCAAAGGAAGAAAGCATCGGGGCATTGCAGAAAGCAGCGGGGATGCAAAGTGTTTTTTAGCTAATCCTAACCCTTAACCCTTTCCTAACCCTCCGTTTCCTGCAGCCCTAGCTCTAGTTAACCTTAGCCCACCTGAGCCGAACACAAACCTATTACCTGCTGCAACCACCACAGCCTGTAGTTATTGTAGATGTTTCTATTTTAGTTGGTTTAAACAATGACGATTCGCCATTCAGCTGGCAGCAGCCATTTTGGAAATAGAGCTGTTCGGACTGGGAATTGCATCCCCCTTGGGAGTCCTGTTTCATATGTAATAGCATAGCAGCATACAAACACAAACTAGTACATTGCACAATACCCTGTATAGACAAGTTAAAAACAGAAACAATTAATGGTGTTTTGTATATACATTTTATTTACAGAAGGCTCCATGTAATTTCCTTCAATGCATAAACTACATGACACTGTGTAAAGAAGTCACCTCGGATCATCTTGCTTGACAGCAGCTGTCACCACCTGAGGTGAGGTGATGGACATATACCTGGGGAAGCTACTGGTGATATGGAGCATGAGAAATCTTATAACATCAGGGCTGTCCAGCTTTCATATGTCAGAAGTGAGACAATTTTCTATATTTCCAAGCATGTAATATGAAATGTATAGTCCTGAAAGCTCATCTTATGAATGAATGCATTTGGACAGCTCTTGAATGCCATACCTTAAAGCACCGAGACAAGTGAGAGTACACTATTTACAAACTGTATCATCAGAAATGAAAGATATATTTTCCATATCACATTAAGTTGCGATAAAAACACACATAGATTAAGAACATCCAAACAGTGGCAGAGAGACAGCTTAGTAACAATTAGCTTACAATGGCTCAGAAATTCAAACAATGAATAAAAGGTCCAGAGTTTCAGTTAAAATGCAAATTCTGATTGGGGCCAAGTAAGCCATAAAATAGTGACTATTCTCCTCCTGTGTAACATTAAACTGCACTATAGATGTACAATGAATATGGAAGCAGCCATTTGGCATGACACAACACTCACATGGTAGAGGAGACAATCATATTCTGGTTAGACAGATATTTGAAACAATACTGCCTATCAATACACTAGGAAGACGTGACATACCTCAAGCACTAAGAGCCACATTGCCCAGTGAGGTTACTGGCCCTGATTTGATGAACGTTTCATGGTCTACAAAATGGCTGCCTCTGCTTTATATAGACAGTGGTCACAGTTTAAAGGGACATGTATATACACGAAAATAATAAATAACCAGTCTTTTCTCAATATAAAAGTTTATTCTTTTGCGTGAATAAATCAGTTTCATAAATCTAAATTAAAACCCAGGGAGAGCTGCACCTCCAAGGAACAGGCATGCAACATTCTCTTTGTATTTGTTAACACGATCGAGGATGAGATTATTTTTCATAGATTTTGGTCTTTTAAGTCAAATGGTAGATATCGCGATTAGTTAAATGTCTTGACGTTAGTGCAGTTACAAAACCGAATGGAACCTAATAAATGGGTTATGTTTAGAGTTAAGTGAACATACATTTAGCTTATAAATAAGATTTAGAAATAAAGGGTTGAGGGCTATAACGATATCAGGGCTTGTTGTGCAGTAAAAGGAAAACATCTGATAATAATATAAATATAATGGAAGAAACCATTTTGTCGGCTATGTCTATTCACTAAGAACCTCATCACACTGAGCTGTAGGAGACAAAGATCTCCTATGTCCATTCTATTACTAAACAAAATGGCTGCCTTGTTGCGTGAAAGATTTTGAAAAGCAAATGTGCATCTTTACAAATCTTTGGTGTTGCAGTCCACTACGATGAAGTGACAACAGCTGACTATTTCAGGATGTCAAGTGCATCAAGGGCCACACAAAAATTACCTGGATCCCTGTAACACTCATGATCTAGAACAGGTCTGGACAACCAGGTGTTATGAAAACTACGACTCCCAGCATTCTTTAACTGCATAGGCATAGCTGCTACCTGACAAAGCATGCTGGGATTCGTAGTTCCACAACACCTGGTGAGCCACAGATTGACCAGGTTTTATCTCGAAGGTGATGCCACAAAAGCCGACATTGGGCTGGATCCAGACTCAAGTGTTTGAAATTAGAAACTCCTGGGATAAACCATGTTGATTGCAGGGGAATCATATTTCATCTGTTGCAAACAGTATTAGAGTTGAGAGGTGATGTTTCCTATCCCAAGTCTAAATAACAGTGTGATAGTAAAGCTGGTCAGTATCTGTGTGCAGTAAGCAATTCAAAGATACCCCTGTATGCAAAGTATACAATTAACTTGACTCCCCCTGAAATCAACATGGTTTAGCCCAGGAGTAACTAATTTCAAGCACTTACTGGATCCAGCCCATTGATCTTATTTTAGCCAACAAATCATCTTCAGTGACACTATAGAATATTAAGAAAAGCACATAAGCACGGCCATCTCAGATAGGATTTTAAGGTATAAAAATTGCAAGTGACTTAACTGTGGTTGGTATTATAGAGTGATTTTTTCCAATTTAATATTTGATGTGTGGTACATAGATTTGGTAGTGTATCCCAGCACAGGTAGAAATTTCATTCATATTGAGTAATTGATTTGGCACACATTAAAACATAATAACAAGTGGGAGAATTAAGGAATGGTTAACAAAGAAAGGATGATTTGGCTAGGGGCTTGACAAACGTTAAGGTACCACAGGCTACTAAATACTTTTAGAAGGGTCTTTTACGTATATAGATTTATAAAAAATAAAATAAAAATAATAATATATATAGAATAGGATGTGACTGACAGCACTGTAACAATAACTGTTCATGGGAAATACTCTTTAACCAGGGAAAGATACAAGAAAAGGTACTATGACCTTGTAAGTGGGCGCCTTGAATATCGGGGCTAGTGAGTGACCTGGAAGGCAGTTGAGGTTTGTAAACAAATAAATATGAAATGTTTAGGATAAGAAGAGAATGAATGAAGAAACGTTGCTGATACACAGTGCCAGTCTGATCCAACGCGAGTCAGACACAGGCATACTCCACAGAGAAAACAGCATTGGATCCAGCTTGATGATGCCCATTGGATTCACAGTCTAAAGCACAGAGTGGACAAAAAATAAAATAATAAAAAAAAGCAGCATGTAGATGTGATCTGTGGTGGTCGGTCATCAGGTGTAGTTGTTGCTGTGAGATGACCACAATCACATTGCTTAGATCCCCCAATCACAGAGGCCATACAATACTCAGTGTCCGATATGTTACAATAGTAAGGCAGAATGCAAGGGGGGGGGGAATAAAAAAAAAAAAAAAAAAGGTTATGCCCCATGTTCAGAATGCAGGGGGGGGGGGATAAAAAAAAGAAAGGTTATGCACCATGTTGGGGGTGTAGAAAGAAAATAGAAAATTACATGAACGAGTATAATCCAAGTCTTAACGAGGAAGTCACAATGCAGAACATGTCCTTCTCAGCAGGGCCAGGAGACGCCTTTGGTTCTATGGCCAGGTTTTCAGTCTGTGGTTGTTCAGTCATTCAGTGAACGCACCTAACCTGGAGTTCCAACCTCTCTCTCCTCATCCGGCATCCCTCAAGACAAAGGCTTGATTAGATAGAGTTTCTCCCCCTGCTCGCTGGTAAAAATGGGGGCCTTTTTGTAATGTTCTGTCAACTCCTCCATGGTGGTAAACCTGCGTTGGCCAATGCAGTACACATTGTCTTTCATCTGGACTTTGAAATGTTTGTTCTTGCCTTGGGCTTTTAATGACACAGAGAAATCATTTGGCTTTAAAAAGGAAGAGAGAGTAAACAATTAGAAGATGTGGGACAATGGACAGCATCCTGAAAATCCAAAGGTTAGAAATAGAAGAAACATTTGCCATCTATAACCCAGGATGTTAAAGTAAGTAGGGTCTTCCAAATACAGACTGTTTATGTCACTGGAAATACATTCTCAGATGCAGAAGGTAAAACTACACAAACCCTGAACTGCAAAATAAAGTATTGCTAAAGGACAAAACAGTCTTATAAAGTAGCTTGAGGGTGGAACCATTGTGGGAAGAGTGGAGTTTTACACCATAGTGGTCATTGTAAGGCCTACGATTTTACAAAGATCATCATTATCCAGCCAGCTCAAACTATGCAAATCCATCCCTGTACATAACACTCCAAAACCATAAACAGGATTGGCTCTATATCTGAAAACTGACCTAAGCCTACTATAGTCACATACTGTATTATAATGCAATACAGTGCCCTGAAACTCCCACACACACAAGCACTTACAGCCTCCACATACTTCTACCCAGTACAACTTGGAAGCTGTTGTATAATTGTGAGATATGTGGACATATAAAAAAATAAAATAAAAACTTACCGAAGACTCGCTATCTCTAATGAGGAAGTCGCCCTCATTTCCTCGCTCGTTGAGGGCCATCTCTGCCTGGTGTCGTGTTACCTTTCCATAATACCACTGGTTGCCAGTAAAACGCCCAGTGGCCGAGGGCCCAATGTAGTCACAGCGCGGTGGCAATGGCTCATAGCCCGAACTGGGCTGAAAGTTCTGCATTATGGTGACGTAGTTCTTTGGCACTAGGCCTACAAGACCATTGCTTTTCCGACACTTCCACCACTCTGGATCATTCTCTGGCTTCTCAATAACATCCATCATTTCACCCTTCTCGAAATTCAGCTCCTCCTCATTGGACGAGCTGAATGGATACAGAGCCTGGACGACATGGAGGGAGCGGCCATTATTGAGATTGTTGACCACTGCTGCCAGTTTCTCCGATAGAGAGCTGACTTGGTCACCAGAAGGGCTATCGTTCTCTTCAGTCACATAATTGGAAGGGAACCAGCCTACGCGTCCATTGTAACTACCCCGCCACCATCCATCACTGCACTTCTCCATTACAATCACTTTAGTGCCTTTCACCAAGGACAATTCATCATCTCGTTCTGCTGTGTATGTGAACTTCACGTAAGCCGGCATGTTAAGGTCATACAGACGCTCCGTGTCGGAGAAACTTTCATCAGCTGTGGAAGAGGAATCCGGCATGTTGGGTTTCCTTTTTACTTTTCCAATGCCTGTGTAATAAATACAATATACTTTCATTAAGCAGAATTTTAACATGTAAATTATTCATCAACTTTGATTAGTTAAACAAATGCAAGTTTCTAACTCTAAGTGTATTGTCTACCATTCTATAAAACACAAGAGACCCCCAGAAACAATTAGAGGGATGATATGCTAAATAGAATCATCCTCCCTCCTGCTGCCATATTACAGGAGATCAAAACATGTATATATAAAAGGTGATTGCCAACATCCCGCATTCAGACTGTCCCTCGCCTCTGGATGGGTATGCATTTTCTATGTGCTAAATGCTTGTTTTGTGGCTGTAACCAGTAAATTTATTTTATCTCTATAAACACACACTGACAATTTTTGCATGCACCAAATTCTAGTGCAATAAACTGAACAACAATACTTACATAGCACAAAAGCCATTAATTTATTAGCATTGGATACTATTAACTTGCTATGCGAATTCTGGATTTGCACCTATAGTCAATAGTCACCAAAAAGGTCCATTAAAGATAATTGCATGTAATATTCCTGAGATGACATAAGGCAATAGCAGTCTGAAAAGCACAATAAAGCTGGGTGCACCCTTTTCTTCAGACCAGACCGTTTATACAATGATACAGCAGACCAAGGACACAGATACAACACCCAATCCAGCATACTCACTTATCCAATGCTACAGCAGACCCACTACTTGTATCTGCTGAAAGAATCCCGTCACCGTGCACTCTCTTCAAACCTTCACCAGACTCCCTGTCACTCACACACCAAAGTGCTACTGCATGGCACAAGAATTGGGAGCAGTGTTTGATGAAGTAGTCAGAGGAGCGTACAAACCTGAAAAGCAGTTAGGCAATTGGCCATTGGATCTCCCGATTTTTAAGCAGGTTTAAAAATCATTTCACCCAGCCAGGTAAAGGGAGCTTACACACTTATTAAAAGGACCAACTGGATGATCGAAGGTCAAATTGAAGGTTACTGGATAAGTGTGTACCGAGCTTAAAAATAGGCATTAACCCCAGTAGTAGAGCCCAGGACACTAGTGCTTTCTGCTGACTAGCCTTCCCTGAAGTATGGGTGCTTGCATCTGGTGTCAACAGGTGATTAAAATCCCTAATGCCTTCTTCGCTGTACAAGTCACCAATGTTAATAACACACAATCACAACACACTAGTGGGACACTGAGGTTGGAATACAATTAAAGGCTATTAAAAGGATGAATTAGCAAGAACACGTTTATTTGTCTGTCACTATATTCATTGTTACACAGAATGTCATTTATAGCATAATGAAGGCTTTGGCCACTAAAAGCACTTCAATGCTTACACTCCGACCCACTACCTTCACTATGTAAGTGTACCTAGTCTTGTAGTGACTGAATCCTGGGCAGTGTCCTTACAAATCGATAATCATACAGTAAAGATCTTGCCTTCGTGTCTTAATGAAGCCGGATGCTTTTCAGCTGTTAAACATTTGGTTGCTGGAATCATTTCAAACATTCCATCCTGAGACTTTAATGTCTTCTTCCTGTTGTGCACAGTGGCATCCTGCTGCAAGCCTCCAATACACAAAACCCTTTCGAAGAGACATGACGTGATCTTGTGGCTGTGTAGCCACTGGACCAGAGTAACAGTAGAGTGTATGTGTATAGGCACAGTCAGTGGGTAATGCAGCCAGATCAATGGATGATATTCTATTACGTGTATAGCAGAGCACACACACAGAGCCCACAATGGATCAGCTGCAATTTGCAGTTTGAGAAAGTCCAGCCATATCTCACGTTTCAGCAAAGTGATGTAAAGCCCAGTGCTTGAGAGTCCTTAAGGATCTTATATAGTGCATTAGTAAGAAGACTACTATCACATTCCACGTGTGTGGCTCATCCTGATCTAACATTAACTCCTTCCCTTGATCCCCACTAGTCAGAACTTGAACAGTTCCACTTCACGATGACAGGAGAGATGGTCTGTCACTGTCCAATCCTAGGACAGCACACAGGAGATAAGTCTGCAGCAGTAATACTACTTTATACAGCCAAGCAGACTGGACAGTATATCTCCTATGTAAAGAGTGGTCATGGCCCTTGCCATTTCTCAAGACATGTTCACTTTTTTTCCCCCACTATTACTACTCAGATGGACATAAAACATCATCTCAGGTCCTGCACTCATCATATACACACAGACAGACACACACACACACACACACACTGCAGCTAACTTATAGTGTAACACTCTGAACTATAGCGATTCCCTATAGCTGTTTTGATATCATTTTCAGAGCTTTTTTTTATTTTTTTATTTAAGCTATTTTTCACAACAGCAGATGTCAATGTAATCAGATGGGATGCGATTACATTTGGGAGCTGTAAAACCCTTTTCTCCATTTGTATTGTACATTAAGAGCTTTGGGTAATGAAGAGTTGATTATGGGAATCTTCATTGCTCCATTTGTATTTCTGGGCTCCCTGACATGAACTCTCTGCCCTGGGGAGGAACAGAGAAAAATTTTCTCATGTCCCCCTGACCATATGCTGACACTGGGGTGAAGACTCTAGAAAGCCACAGGGACATATAGGAGGAAGACTGTCCTCAGATTGTAAGAACCTGGGCAAAAATGTCATTTTAAGAAAGTGACAGGTTTACATATAACAAACAGTCATATACAATATACACCAAGCTTCAATTAAAATAGCACGAAAACATGATGACAACCTACCAGATCCTGAATAAAAAATGGAAGACTGGGCACGTACAAATCCGCGATCCAATGCAGCCGCCAATGCATCCTTTAATCTGAGACGGCTGGACATGGCCACTCACCATGTGTACTAGATAGGCATGTTGAGTAAGCGTAGGAATGCTAATCACACAGCTCTTACATACACTTCCCACATGAGGAATTTAGAATAGCATAATCAGCTGCATGGGCTGCAAAAGTACGTAATTTACTCTTGGTTCTGGATCAGGTCCAATATGTGGATACAGTAATGCAGTCAAGAACAAATTACCAGGTAGACAACCAACTACGCCCTACACATTTTCCAGTCATGCCTTTCAGGAATCTAAGCAATGGATGGAGAGGCCACCAGAACCATGGGAAACAGAGACACATTCTAACATAATGAAGGAAGGGACAGCCCCAGGAAAACACTGATACTTTCCTACTTGGAAGAGGTGTGAATTGTGCAGCAAAATATTATAGTTACCAACAGACTATGAAAACACACAAAGATATAAAAAAGTGGCATCTCAAGACTTCTCTGTAGCCCCCTCCATCCCTATGTAAAACATATTTCAATATTCAAACTGGCATGTATAACATTCCATATATGATGTCCAATTTCCCCATAAACAAGTAACGCCTATGCCATTTATTTTCAGCATGTGTTTACCCATTAGCCCTTTCACTGTGACATGAGAGGCAAGGAGAAATATTCCCTCATAATGGTTGTTTTTATCTCGTCACACACAGGTGACTAGGAGGCTCATTATACTAGCCAGAAAGCACTCCGGATTGGGCCGTGGTCATTAAGACGCTTCCTGAATTTTATCTTGTTGTGGTGCATTTGAACAAGTCACTAATTATCCTGGTCCCTCAAGCCAATTATTGCCAGTATGACCTTTTAATATATGTTTGTTAGATTAGATTACACTGGAGCAACCTAGGCAAAGAAATTTAAATTCACATGGCAATTTAACCTAAGCTAATTTGACACCTGTATTATTAATGATCATCATTATAAACCTTGCTTGCGTAACACAGGTATTTGTAATAATAAAAATAATTTTAAGAAGATCAGCATTATGAACCTTCCAAAAGACTCCTGGAAAACCAAAAACCATTCTGCCAGCATTTAACGTTACAATTCCTGCATATTTATATCCTCAACATAGAAATCCCAGGCATCAGGTTTATGGACACTAGAAAATTCGGATCCGGTGTCCTGGGGTATAGCTCTGGCCCCACTCGAGTAGGCCGCATGGATTTAATCAGCACATTGCGCAGCTGACCCGCTTCCGGAACACTTCCACCACAGACCAGACCTGGGCCGCTGCTAATAAAACAACCTGCTCAGTGAACCAAGCAATGTCTACATTCCTTGATTGCATGCACTGACTCAAGGTCATGTCAGCGTCACACTGGGTACATACTGGGGCTGATAATAGTGCAGATCACATGATCGAACGACAGTTTCAGCAGATATCTTACCAGTGTGTCAACGATTCCCATGCATATTTCTGCATAGCGCCACCTTGGGGGTGACTATATGATTGCAGCAGGGTGTATTTGAACAGTTTGTGTAACGATCCACAGGAAACTAGACAGTGTGTAGGGGGGGGGGGGCTTGGCTAGAATTGTTACTACAAATTGGACTAGATGTCAGATTGTCACTAAAAACTTCAGTGTGTGCCCTGCTTTACACAGGCAGACAGCCACAGAGAGGTGGAGAGAAAGGAAGTCAGAGGCTTCCATCAAAGTGAATGGACCTTGAGAGGGTTTGAATTGTATGAGTATGTATACATTTATACACACACACAAACACACACACACACACTCCTGTAAAATAAATCTCCAAATGTAAAATAAAATGAATTTAGCCCAGCTAAACTTTACAACATTTTTCAGCTTACTACAAAATAAATTCCTTCAAAAAGATCAAAGCCCATTCTACGTGGTACTTCTGTAGCTTAGAACACAGAAATCACCACACTTTGTCAGCTTGCAGAAAGACATCAGTCCCTTCAGGGGAAAGGATAAGCATTAAGTAACCTCAGAACTGCAAAATGTCTGGGAGTCCAAACATGAAAAGCACTGTGTTTAGCCCATATAGACTGAGGTGAGAGAGAAGAATATGCGAAACCAATGCGAGTTTTTATTTTTTTTAGGAATGAGAGATCACACATAAATGAATAAATAGCATGAAGAGTTATAAATACGCACTCTGGCCACATCTACTGGTGTGGATTCTAGAAATCATTACTGTAAGTTTTTAATGTAACATTCAGTGATTTTCCATAATCATAGCACAAGACCAGAGCAGAAGTATGACCCAGAATGTTGTCATTTTATAAGAAACCATTAGCTGGCTACCAACAGGCTGCATTGGCTACACAAGGAACAGGCAGCAACAACCATCATCTCTCCAGGTGTATAACACCCAGTATGCTCCAACAGGATAGACATAGCCAATACCTGGCAAAGCATGAAGGGACTTGTAGTTTCACAGGTTGCTTATGCTTGGACTACACTAGAAAACACTGAGACGTCAGCCACTTTCAGCCAGTGATTTTGCGGCAGCCAGGTGCCCATTACTAATTGCACATAGCTAGTAATTTACTATGTCCCAAGCATTCTCATTGTCCAAAAGTAGATTTATATCTAGGTATACACATCGCAAACGGATTATGAGGCTTCTACATTATACATTAAGCCACTTATAAATTTCATAAATGATGCCAGACAATTTGGAATGACATTGTAATAGAGCGTATGCTGCCACAATCTTGCTTTGTTATGAAAACGTCCTAAAAATGACAATTACCGACACAAAGATGTCAGCAAACATGATGTGTTTCTCACATGAATCTGTGCAAGGTTCCTTGTGCCGCCTTTAAGACTTGTATAATCACTTCTGTCACTTCCTTGTCTCTACCCTGCTGAATAGACAATGACATAATCCCTTACATTTCCCCATCCTTTACCAATTAAACAGACTCATTCTATCTGTAGTGCACATAAGAGGCCTTGTGTGTGCAAATACGAACCTCCCTTCCTCAAGGATCTAATACCTAATAAATATTCAGCACGGGTCACTATGGAAATCACCGCTCTGCCTGCCCACTACATGCATAACACAATGCTACCAGACACTGCTTTCTAACACTTTCCAGGAGGGACTCAAACCTATGACAAACATATCTCAAGAAGCAACAACGGGCCGAACCCAGACCCATGTTCCCTTTACGTTTCAATGCGTAGCGGATTTACGCTACCGTAATCCATAAGCGCTCCCTCACTCGTACGTACTTTTGCCATTTTACGCTTTCCAAACCCTACATTAACTTTTCAAAGTGTAACTCCTGTCGGCCATAATGGCGGCATGTACTTACACACCTAAGCACGCCCATACTGTACGATTTAAATGCCTCACCTGCTTCCAAGGCGTAATTACGGGTGTCATATGGCTGGCACGCCCCTCCGTTCGTAGTTACGCTCTTGATACTAGGATGAGACGTCGGTACAGAGATACATGGCGTAACATCTGCCGCGCGCATGCGCAGTACATACAAAATAGCGTTTCTGCTACTCCGGCTAGCGGATGTAGCTCCGAATCTGGCCCAATGTCCGTATTGTATATTAGATATAAGTACACTTTCCAGTATTTGAAGGTCGTTTTCTGGCTGTGTGATGTACTGTGCTGATGTACATTCAAAGTTCAACATGAATGCAGAAAACCATGGACTAAAATGCCAACGGGTTTAACTGATTGGCCTGAAGTCCTACCACTAATTATTTGCCTTCGATGCCGGTCCAGCAGCGGTAATGGGAGAGGAAGGCGAGAGAAAGAAGACGTGAGAGAGCGGAGCAGCTGGCAGGACAGAGCAGAGGAGCTGACAGGATGGGAGAAAGAGAAGAAGACAGAAGAGATACGATAGTCAAGACCTGCTGGGACATAGCAGACCTATAAGGGAGAGAAACAATAGCAGGAGAGGACACAAGAAAAGCGAAGGTGAAGAAGACAGAGCAGGGAGCAGCCATGAAAAGAACTTAGAAGAGAGCTGTGATAGAGCAGAGGAAAGAGGTGGAAGTAGGAGTGAAGACAATGACCACATATCACTTACTATGCCTATACACCTCTAATTAACAGTCTGCTATTATGGAACCAAGGGCCACTAAATGACGATCAGACCCCAGGTCCCTACTTCCCGCGTTCCACATTTAGTCCATGGTCATCCCTGCAGCCAGACTGATGGCCCTGAAGTACAGCATCACAGTTTACAAAAGCTTCAAAATGGAGTTCCCTCTCCTGCACTTTTCATATCACACACGGCGGTAACGGTTTTGGAAATCATTATTGTATACACCATGCTCAGTCATGATGTTTGGACCATCAGGCAGGAAATCTATTATGTCACATTGGAGTCCTGTCTTAAGCAGAGGGCCATTCATTGTCCCAGCTGAGTGATCCCACATTGTAACTCCTTTCCTGCAGCCTACAGATGTTTCCTGTTGCCAAGATAAACTCTCATCGGTTACTTGCAGGCAACATACTTACATCTAATTTACCGGTATTGTGTCTGCTCATGCCATAAACTTGTTTAATATAATGCGCGATAGTAACACAAGAAAGAAGCCCTGACTATATCATGCCAGAACCTCTGTGAAAACACAGAATTATGTATGCATGCTGGTGCTTGTAGTTCCACCACCAATGAACCAAGGGTGGGGAATGCCATTTGGTCTGGCCCTCCAGACAGGACTGGATCAGGGGTGCCACTTGGCTTCTGGATGTACTCTCCAGAGCTCCGGATCCCGATCTGCTCCTGGACCCTGAAACCCTCCATATTCCTGGATCCTGACCAGGAAACTCTAATGGGGAGCAACCTGCATGTGGTAACAGCTGATCTCCAGGCTGCCACTGCCATTATCTTCCAAAGCTCCCATTACGGGTGAGTTCATTAAACGTTTGACCTAATATAAACAGGCTAATTTTTAAGCTGATCATTTTGTTTGGCCCACAAATGATTTTCTAAATATCCAAATGATCAATGGCAGAAGAAAGGTTCATCACCCCTGCATTGCAGAGACACCGGGGACCCCTTAGTGGACCACTATATTCCACTAGTACAGAGCACACAGAAGCAAACACAGGCGGATAAGACTCAGCGTCCACCATTTTGTGTTCACTACTGTTTTGCGCACAGGCAGTGTGATCCAAAGCAGATAGATCACTTCTGTACCAGTCCACATGGCAATACAGACCGCGGCTGCACAAAGAGAGATTGTGATTTGTCAACATTGGTAAGTAATTTACATGCAGGTCAAAAAAAATTAAATCAGCATAAATAGTATCATGACCACACAAGCCCTATAGTACCATAGGCAGCATTAGTGATTTCACACAGGGACAAGCATGCACAAAAGAATGAGCAGACATCCCATTGAACTAGCACTGTGCATTGTTTCTAAGACTGCTGTTGCTGGGCACCCTATGAGGCACAGAGTTCAGTGTGGCCTAGCACTGCTATAGGCTCTGTCCTCTGAAGGACAAGACCATATGTTACAAATTAAAAAACCTGGTTCCTCATTGGTGTCCCTGTTTTGGTGAACTGTACAAAGCACAAAGCTCTTAATCCTAAATAGTCTCACACAAAAGTTGCTTAACCCCTTCCCTGTGCCTCCTAATCCTGCCAGGAGCTTTGACTTCACAGCCATTTCCTGTCCACGATTGGTTGCCAAAATCTACTGGAGCCTCTATCAGAGTGTCTGCAACTATTAATTAAAAGGACCTCACTAACTACTGCTGCTGCATTAAAGCAAGAGACCAGAACATGAAATAAGGACATCTACACATGAATGGAGCAATGGTCAGAAAGCAGCAATAAAAGGCAGCCTTAGCCTATATACATTAACAAGGTATGCCTAATAACTGTGTGGCCGCTGTGATAATGTCATCACACCATACAATCCATGTTCTTGTGCTGTAACATACGCTATTTAGTCAATGAATTAGAAAATGACTGAAAACCACTAACACTGGCCTGAAACACATGTAAATGCTGTGTTTTAGTGGTAACTGACCTAAACATGACTAAATCCTACCAGTGCTGCGTATAAATTGGTGGCATATGTATAAAATAGTATGAAATGTCTGATAATTCAGCTACAAGCTCTTCCTTCTACCATAGCCTAAGACACGAGCACCTACACAACCCCCTGTATGGCATTCAGAGTGGCTGGGCTAGCGATGACATTTCACCTGCACTCACTGAAAGCAGAGTGTGACAACCTGCCCTCAGCAGAGAAACAAGGAGGGACGGCTCTCAACCACAATGCACTAGGACAGCGGTGATTAAAGAGAAGCTTTGTTCAGAGGGAAAACAGGGCTTACACATGACAACAGAGCTAAAAGCAGCAATGAAGGAGAGCCCGTGGACCTCAAGGCAGATCGACTTACTGAACCAGTGTCTGAAGAGGTTTGGAAGATCCATTCTCTCTTTGCACAGTGTCTGTCTGCAGCTCCCTGCTCCGTCTTCACCGTCTGAAACTTCCTGCCCCTGGGGTGGGGGAAGCTGGAGAGCAGTCACATGATCTGGCCCTTCCTAAGGAAACAGTCAATGCTTTGGCCAATCCTACCCCTGAATTAACCCTACAGACACCAGGAAGGGCTGAGCACAGTAACATCAAACCAATCATCTGGATATTTGTGATGTTTTGGGGTTTTTTTTGTTTCATTTTTATTTTTTAAATCTTTATTGTACACAAGGTTTTTCAGTGCAGACGTAAGAAAACAGTAGTAGTTCAGGTGCTTTTGTCATCTCCAAGTATAGGTAGACTACTATTCATTAAGCCATCTAACAAAATGTTTACAGACCTAGGTCCGGATTCAGTTACGTAGTTTTCGTCTTACGTACGTTATTTTAAGAATTGAGCTACTACGCATGTGTAGTAGCTTATTTACGCTTTCTACGTACCATTTCTGTACGTAGCTTGCGTAAGTGCTGTCTAACAACATGCATAAGACGAAAATTACGTAACCACATCACAAACAATGGTTAGTATAGGCTCAAATACTAAATTATTATCAAAAATCCCATACAAAAACACATCTGCAATATAAATCCACAAACAAGTCTTTAGACAAACTTATAATTTATGTTACAACCCCAAACCTGAAAATCCAGTAAAACATTACTTTAACCTTAACAATATTATTGATCAACTAATGAGTAATGCAATTTCCTGGCAACGCTGCCCAGCCTCCAGTGATTTGTACAGATGCATATGTTTAACTACCAGCAAACACAAACATTATTTCATTATTCACATGAATTATTGGTAGTGAAGCTTGCAATCTACATTTCTCTTTCAAAAGTACACAAATCACACATACTGGAGCTTATTAGGCAGAAGTCATTAGTCAACTGTCTAAGTCACTGTTCCTGAAGCAGTCACATTGAGTCACACAAGCCACAGGTCTATTCAGGGATCCAGCTATTTCATAGGTTTAAAAGAATGAACAGAAAGAAAATCACCTGATGGACAACATGTAGCAGCATGGAGATGATCAGGATTTTTTGTTAAACCTGTCACATTCTTTGGGCTTGGCACTCAAAGGGTTTTTCCTCTTCTACCATCTCTGACAACTGTTCACAAAAACGTAAATAGGGGGGGGGAGGGGGAGATAGTAGGAGACATGGCAAGGTCACAGGATGCTAACCTCCTGGAGGACTTGCAGCTTGAGGTTGGAGGCCAACTTGTATTAACATGTAGACAAACAGCCTGGATGCACATGGCCTGGAGGAAAGGAGGGGGCAGAAGATCAGTCAAAGTCAAACTCAACATTACTAGGGGGGACTTTGAGGCAGACTGTGTGAAAGCCAATTTCCATGATGTCAAACAAGTGCACAGCAGGTATTTACTAGCATAATGCACAGAGCAACCCAATCAGCCGTTCTCTCAGCTGCCACCAGGACACTTTAACCATGCTCTGATTGGAATGTAAGACAGGGCAGGGTGTGCTAGAAACTGTGTCAATACACTGCATACCTGTAAAATAGTTCTCTGGACACACTAACTACATGACAGCTTGGGACTCTTCTTCAGTAATTCTCATGTGTAACCTCTTAAACCTTTCAGTCCAAACACAGTAATGTCCTCCCATGTTCCATTCACACACACTCCCATCCTGGAAATCACATTTATTTACATCTACTAAAAGCCAGAGATTCAGAAGTCAGATTATGGTGCACAGAGAGCAAAGGACTTCAACCTGTTTCTAGGTTTGGAAAAGCCAAGCACACACAGTTCTGAGGGCTTATCACATAGAGTCACTTTACTTATTACTAGATTAGTGGGAAATTTTCAGGATGGGCAAAAGCCATGTATTAAAACTGATCTTGTGGTAACAGCTTAGTAATGATTACTGTGTCATACACGTAGACCACATCATTATAACTGTGTATCACTGCTCTGAGTATGCCTCTACATTGCAGCAATGCACAAATTTACAAAATCATACACATGTAGGGGCCGAATTTACTATGCTGCAGAAAAGTGGAGTTGTTGCCAATAGCAACCAATCAGATTCTAGCTGACATTAAAGTATGCAATAGGCAACTGAGAGCTAGAATCAGATTGGTTGCTATGGGCAATATCTCCACTTTTCCTTTTCTGCAGCTTAGTAATTCTAGCCCTAGGAGTTAAAATGTTCATTTAGTGACAGCATAGTTAATAAAGATGTCCCCCCCATTACAAATGTATAGAGCAGGCATGGGCAAGCCTGTGGCACGACAAGTGTCGTGAAAATACAAGTTCCATCATGCTTTGCCATTATCAGCTATAACAATGCTGTTGGGGAATGCTACTGGGGAATGCTAGGAGTTGTAGTTCCACAGCACCTGTGTTATAACAGGTCCTCAATGCCTTTACTATACATTAGTTATAGAGAGCATTTCTACAATGTTAATGTATTTCCCACACGTTTCACATTTATAAGTGTCCTCAACTATCAGGTGCACATAATGCAAAAAACACAGACTTGTGCATGTAAACACTATGACATGTAGCATGTGCTAGTACGGGGAACATACGGTTACAGTAGTAAGCTTTGCGCCTGTATAACGTGGAATGGCAGAAGTTTAGGACACATTTACTTTGCTTAGGAAATGGACTGAACGCAGCAGAGATTTCTTACATAAGAACTCTCACAACCTGGATACCAATCACCCGCAATACTTCATAATGTAGGTCAGACAGCTAAACATTAAAGCACCCGCACATAATGGACCGGATTCACAGATAAGAATTTGCTCGTTTTTGCGTGCGTATTTTTAGGAGCGGAGTAACTGCGCATGCATAGTAACTTTTTCCACGCAAGTTATGTAGGATTTAGGCACGGATTTCTGAATCGCACTTAGTCACATATGCACGGAGGGGCGTGGTTATTTTCCTTACGTGCGAAGTAATGCGAAAGTGGGCGGATGGGGGGGCATTTAAATGGCCTTTTGCGGGCGCGGTTAATAATGTACGCACATAAGCTAATTACGTGGGTAAACGCACATGTAGAGTTAAGGTTGCCCTATGGAAGCATAAGTCACCGAAAATCTGTCCATGCGAGGGGGGTGTCCATATTTGCGTACTTTATACCCACGCATCTGTGAATCCAGCACCGTACAGTCCAGGTAAAAGCATACACGTGACATGAATATTGAGTAAACAATAGAAAATAGTCTGCAATCCAAATATATGGAAAACAGGGGATTTCTGGATTCAGCCAAATATTATTCCTATGCTTATATAATACAGTCTGAATGAAACCAAATAACCATAACCCATCTTCCTGGTGCAAAGCACCAACCTATATCCCCACTCACTCTGTCATTACAGCACTTGTTTTTTTATCATCTCTAGTCATAGCCTGCTACACCAGTAACAAGTCATCATCCTGTCTCATAGAGCCTCTGTGTGTAGCGTCTTCATAGGCCTCTAACACATCAACTCAGGTACACAGCACCAATGTAACACACAATCAGACAACTCTGTGACCGGTGCAGGCTAACACGGTAACATCAGATTATGTATGAAGTACATGATAAATAATGTGTGTAAGCGTCACATTCCGAAATACTATCAATTGTCATTACGCATCTTACTGATAGATGAGCGATAAGAGATCTGTATGTATCGCTGCAATATAACATGCCCCAGTAATCGTAAAATAGATATTCTGCAATAAACACATTTAGTAGAGAAAGGCTGGATAGCAAAAGCATGCAACATATGTGAACATACACAACTTGTACAAGGATAAAATATCATATACGTCCTAAAATACTGCATCATCATCAGTATCATAGAAAGTCACTGATAAGCTGGGTACACACCACATACATGTCACACATTTTCTAAAGATTTTATTAATGACCAAGTCCTGGTGACCATAAGGATTCATGCACATACACTACACACTTTGTACTGGCAGCTCTGTAATATTATTTACCATTCTCTATGGACGGAAATCCCTGCCTGCAGTCTTTAAAGAGGGCACCTACGCCATCTACGTACCGATCTGGTAAGTAAATAGCGTAAATGACCTACTATGAATGCGCAGTAGGTCATTTCGGCCAGATATGCACTTAAGCAGAAGCTTCTTAAACTGATGTAACATTCATTATTAATGCCAGGAACCTCACACAACATCAATCCTTCTTCCCTATCTGCTATAATTTAGCACATCAAGAGAATAGTTTAAATATCAAAAACAAACCAGTGATGACCGGTGAACGTACCCAACGTGTCCTTCAAGTTTTTCACAATGGAGGCCTTGCGGGCGCTGTTCTTCCGCTCTACATAGTTAGAAGGCACAAAGCCAGTCTTGTTCGTGGAATTGCGGACACGCCACCAGGATTTGGAATCGTCCAGGAGCAGGAGACGCTCATTCTTTTTGATGTCAAGTTCTTGGTCTTGTTGGGCCACGTAGTCAAACTTGGCAACCACAACCACCTCTTCTGTTGTCATCTTCTAATCTTGATGGCACTGTAATGACACACAGAAAATGATCTGCAAAGGCTACTTTATGTTACAGAGGAGAAAGGGAGGTGATTATTCTGCACTTCACAGAGCAGATTAACAAAGGCCACAGCTCAATACGTATTGCTCTACAACACAAGTTGTCATATTATGAGACCCTGCGTTCTTGAGGATTATTGAGTGTATAAAGAAAACAAAAAGGGGAGGAGACAGATTCAAAAACCTATGTCTACGTGAATCATTTGAGTCATAAGTTAGGCACACTACAACCTGAAGGCTTAAAGGAGACATTGGATCTGGACTTCGGAGGATAATCTTGGGTATCCTAGCATTTCTATTGTGCTTCTCTGTTATATGTTGGGAGGTTATTACTGGGATTCCACTGCATAGAGGGAGGTCTAATGAGAGTATGGGGTTCTTCACATATTTACAACTTATTGTTTTGTTCAGTCACTCACTCTGAAGATTTCTTAGAATGATGGGTTGAAGTTCGGCTTCATCTGCATCCACAACTTATAGTTAATGTATATGTGTTAATAGATACCCGTATTTATAATCAATACTAGAATTGTGGCCTTTCAATTGCATCAGCTATCACAGTGGATTGAAACTAGGTCACTATTTCTAGTGTATATCATCGTTTTATTTCTTCCCAGTGAATGACCTGATAATGTAATCTCTAGATGTAACATAATACCAAGTGCTTTAAAAACACTGGGTTTATTACCATCACACTGCTAGTAATATATTGGTAAAATTAAAATGGGGACATTTTTGTGTTATGTTATACAAACTGGTCATTATTATTGCTCATTCTTCATTTATTTTTAATATTTTGACTTTGTTCTACTTCATCTATTTATTATACAATATTATAAGTATATATATTTTAAATTGTTGGTTTGAATATTGTTTATTTATCTAATTTTATAATGCATTAATGAAATGTAAGTTTATGGAATCTTGATACCATTTGAGTTTTTGCAAAAGTGGGAAAAAAAATCCCTTTACTCTACACCTATTCTAATTAAGTGAACAATGGAACAGACATAAATAGGGTGCTTTCAGAAATAGGAAGCACACTTCTTTCTGAGGAAATCACGCTGAATTCGTGAAGAAACGCGCCAAAGCTTTTTATCTTATACTATAATACCACGGAGGTTACGAATGCTGAACATATTGAAATAACTTTAATTTCAGAACGATGCACGTTTAATTGCCTATACCTCGGCTTTACCACACAAACTACTTGGGGATCCCACATGTGTATATCCTTGCTGGACTGGAATACACAGCCGCGCCGACAAGAGGCACTGCCTCAGTATCTTAACATAAGAAACCTGTGCTGTATCGGCAAAACCAACTCTGCTGGCAAGAAACGCTGCTTAAACAATCTATTTCATCGCTTCGGGTGCCCATCGGGTGCCTGAGCTGTATAAGAAAGATACAAGTAAGGTACATGTGTTGTGTCAAGTCCTACAATTAAGCAGTAAGACATTTGTTACTACTATTCACGTGCTACTATTAAATAATACAGAATCCTCAGTGCACTAGTATCTATCTGCTATATGACTTTTTATTTCCTGATCACCAAGGAAAGACCAAGGTGCATATGACAATCGGCTCTTAATTGTATATCAAATTCACCATCACAATTTTTGGGCAAACAGTTTCTTATATGGAAATTGGATGTAGACATTTACCACATATTATGCTGACTTTGTATGGATGATCTTTAGTTCCCTCAAGGTGGCAGACTCAATAGTGCATATGCACCTGTGAGTTCTAGAATCAGTTGCATATTCTATTTTACTCATTATATGTAACCCTTGGTTATTTGATTGCTATTATATAGATTTTATCTTGTTTATAATACATTTGAGAATATCTTATATCAGGCATAGGCAACCTGTGGCTCTACAGGTGTTGTAATACTACAAGTCTCAGCATGCTTTACCTGCAACAGCATAGCTGCTACCTAACAAGGTTTGATGGGAATTGTAGTTTTGCAACACCTGGAGAGCCGCAGGTTGCCTATGCCTGTCTTATATGAACAGGTGTGATTATATTAACCCTTAGCGCATTCCTATACTTCCTTTTTATATCATGAGACCCGAGATTCACTAATTCTCTAACATTTAATATCATAAGTTACACAAAAGTAATCCAAAGAGCTATATCCAGTATATGTAAATGTATAAACACAGACTAACTGTCCAATGGCTATAGAAACCAATCAGAGAGTACTTGTTAAATGTTATATATAATATACACCAATACACAGTACAGCACGCAAGCACAGATCTAAATGAATTGACCACTTTGTCTTGTACTGTTAAAAGGACAGTTGTGTAGCCTGTAGGGAATTTAGGTATAATAAAATAGGTTAAGTGATCAGCACGTGGGAAGCTTATGCGATAATAAATGTTGCCTCTATAGAAGAATGGCCCTTTCTCTTTCTGAAAGAATCCGTTTGTTGTTTAACAAGCACTTCTGTCAAAACTGGATTATCAGACACCGCTGCCAAAAATACTTCCTAAAAATTCAAAGTAGGGTCATTCTCAGTTTAATTTCTCTCTTTAAAGTAAACTATTACTAAAAAAGAGGAGGTAATGTCAGAGGAGGGATAGATCGCCATTACTGAACACAGAACATAATGAACAGAAGCGCTTTCATTCACTATAGGTATTGCTTTATTGTGGCTAGAACGATGCCATCTTACACAAGCCCTATTTCAGAAGCCTTTTCAAATCAGGGCCACAAAGAGGAGTTCTGACCTCTTCAAACCCATTGGGGGCATGGGCTGTGTCTTCTTAGGGGCATGCCTTGTGGATTAAAGCCCTAAGTCATCTACAGAATAAAACCTTCATTGCTGGCAATACCATTGCCAGCAATGTGCCCATCTCTGGAGACAAAAGTAATCTATCTCAATTAATGGTTTAATAACATATATTAATTGTAAAGCACGGCATAATATGTTGGAGTCTAAATTAAGGATAGAAATAATGTACTGATTTTATTGAAAGAGCAAAAAAAAAAAAAAAAAAAAACATAAAGAGCATCCTTTCACCCCCTGTATGTCTCCAGCCATCCTTTCTCCCCACCTTCCTCCCTTGTATTATTCCAGCAATCCTTGCTCTCCAGTCCCTGACCCTTTATTATTGATCCTTTAATTGACTTACCTTGGCTTTGCTGGCGTCCCAGTCTCTGTGTGTACTGTGGCTGCACTCCTGGGTGGCAGCTCTTAAGTTAAGCAGTGTTTAGGTTTCCTGTTTCTGAGGCATTAATCAGACATTACTGAGAACAGCTGCTTAGGGAAATGGAGCAAGGGTTCCCAGGTTTACTGTGTGATCAGGGCACTATTTATGTTTAATATCAGGAAGGAATGGTTATTAATACTAAAGCAAGTAAAAGATAAACCTGTAAATAACTGCAGTGGAACTATAATTCATGTTGGTTATTATATATATTAATGTTATTAATAATGGCCTGCACAGAGGACTGTGCTGTTAGTATTGGCATTATCAGGATTAGCATACATCTTCTTTCAGGATATCTCAATGGGACACAGGTTTCCAATCTAGTCTCCTGTGACAGAAGGTCACAGGAGGTGTTTTATTGTTTAAGGGCACTAATATGACTGATGACTACTGGTAAACGTTTATAGATGAAGAAACAGAAGAGGAGCTCATGACAAGAAAATCATTGGTGCACAAAGGGCCAGTGTGCCATTAATACTGGAAGAATACGTCATTGTACATACAATATAAGGAAGTAATAATTACTTGTACTTGAAAAAACCAGAGATAATCAACTATACAGCACATCGTAAATGGGGACACTTGTGTATGTATGAACACTGCATGGAAGCTGCACTAGATAATGTGTGGGAGTAATATGGAACTCGCATGTTCTGAAAGGCGACAGGGAACCCGCTGACACTAAAATGCAGACAGACCTAACGGATACCCCTTTCATAGGTCCTACATGGGATAATAAACACAGATTTTACCAGTGTTGAATCCGTTCACACAGCACCTTTGTCCTGTGTAAATCCCTGGTCGTTGCCTTTCACACTGGAGTCACAGAGCGAATCCCATTCCCCACTTAAGATCCTTTTTATGGAACCCAGGTTGAATAACCGAGGAAAATCCTTTCACACTGCAGCGTATCTGGGTCCAACCAGGGAATAACCCAGGGCTCATGGTTACTCCCGGGCCAATGCCTTGGTGTGAAAGGGGTATGATAGACTTTCCTCTACATGACAGAGGGCCGGATCCAGATCTCCGCCCGACACATGCATGCAAAGCGTGTTAGTTGGGTGTCTGGAGTGCAGGGGTCTACAAATGGCTACCATGCCAAACATGGCTGTCAATATATCACCCCTGCCAACATAACATTTTTCAAAGTTAAAACCTTATCAGCATTGAAAATGCCGCCATTACTGTATCCACTGCATTGTTGTCCATTTTGTGACTTGCCATATAAGACAGTACCTGATGATGTATAAAGGGGTTAGCAGAGGGGTGTTACACACTGCTTAAAGCATAGATTGTGATCACAAGAACACAAATGTCCTAGGGGCCTTGTGTATGATGATACGGTTTAGCGTGTTAGGAAAGAACACATCATTAGGCCACCTCACTCACACTGCCCCTGCTGCCTGACACGGAGGGTTCGAGCTGTACTCCCTGGGCAATTCTTATCAATATGCAATTAATATGTGTAATATAGATGACATTGTAGAATATACTTTACATAAATCATTTTAATGCCTAAAGAATAAACACAATATGCTGTAATCCTAGATTTACTCCACACATAAAAATGTAAATAATAAAAAAAAAGCTGAATAGACATTAATACCACCTGAAACAGAAGAAAAAACTCAGCAGATCCTATTTCACTGAATGTTATTGTGATTCTCTGGGGCCATTAGCCACTGATCAGGTAGAGCCGATATTGCATAACCTGTCCGGTATTCTAGGAATATTTTCTCAATAGGACGTGGATATCTCAAGGAAGCAGAAAACGTACAGGACACAATAAAAAACATAAAACCACAAGTTGAGCAACGTAGATTGGAGGAGGAAGAGAACATACACGCAGCTCCTAAGAGATGAGGCCTTAGCACCCTTACACCCAACTAGCTAACAAATTCCAGTACTACATACCCCATACACACTACACAAGGGGTGCGGGTCTCCGGAAAGAACTGCCATATATTTCGATAGGGCCGTTTTCTCCCTGTCAGTTTCGAACTGGCTGGGATTTCAATTGCATATGCCTCGATGAGGTACAGCAATCGATCCACGGAGCACCAAACTTTCGGTGCTCCGAAAGGTAAGGCAAAAAACTACCGCATCCATTCCATTACCCTAACCTCCCCTTCTCCGCAACCTGACCCTAATTCTCCCTTCCCTGCAGCCTGACCCTAACACTACATCTCCCGCAGCCTGACCCTAACCCTCCCTCCACTTGACCCTAACCCTCCCTCCCTCCCCCGCAGCCTAACCCTAACCCTGGAGAGGTTACTCACCTTTCCCGTGGTGGGGGTCGTGCGGTGGCATGCATGCACTGCGATTGGCATACTCACCCATTGTGAAAAAAAAATGGGGGGAATTCGAAATAGGGACATCCAAAAAGGAACTTTCTGATGTCCCTATTTCGGAAATTAAACTTTTTAACCGGGGCCTGCAACCCCTACACAAATACCCCATACATGCTACATACTTCATGTAGCTCTAAACCCAACCCAATACCTACGTAAGCATATATGTTTATTAAAAAGATATATATCTTATAGCGTAACTATTCTGGCAAGTAAATCTTATCCAAAAAGGCATGTCCACAATCTTTGGCACACCAGGTGCTGTGAAACTACAAGTCCCAGCATGCTTTGTCAGGTAACAGCTCTGCCTATGTGATTAAAGCATGCTGGGACTCTTAGTTTCACAGCACCTGGTGGGCCACAGGTTGAGGTTGGTCAGGCCTGACCTATAATAACCTAACGAAGGCCTGCAGTGTACAAGAGGGCACAAGATGAAAGGAGGCCTCCATAGTAGTTACAGAAATGAGGTCAGCAATAATTATCAACCAAGACACAGGGATGTCAACAGATAGCTGTGATTTGCTTGACAGATCTAATGCACTGCGCCATCATAATCACTGTAATGAAAGACATATAGCAAATAGGAAAGGAATAAAGGAAAATAAGGTATATAAATGCATTGTGTCACTGAAAACCAATTTACACTCCAACATTACAGTATTGGAGATGACGACTCATATTCCCTATTGTGCATGTCATTTCTTAACCATTTAGGTCTTTCCTGGACTATGCTTCTCAATTACCACCCTCCACCATGGCCTCTCGGATAATGTGATCTGTATCCATGCCACTGAGGCATGCATTGTTGTGAGACTGGATCCATCAGCTCCACAGAACCCTTGTACACCATAGCAGAGGTACCACAGATTGTAACAAGTTACGGAAGCACAACACACAGCAGTGATAAAACGCATACCTTCGCCTCATCAAATCTTTCACGCTTTCAAATTCAGAGGGTCACCTATAAAAGAAGACAGTATTTCAGTCAGTATTATAGTGATCTTCCATAGAATACAATACAAGATTCTCACACTATGCAATAATCAGGCTTATTACTGTATATATTATATATACTATTGTGTGCCAACAGAACAGTCCAACAGCACTCCTGCTTTAAAAGATCTGTCCAACACTGGGCCCATCCTACTAGGATCACTGTAGCAGGGTGATGGGATGGGTACCAAATATCCCATAATATGTGCCTATGTGATCTTCCCATCGGGCGCTTTGTTATACATGGAGGTAGCATAGCGTATTTAAACAGCCTGACAGATTTGACCAAATCCCATTCCTATAAGCAAATCATGGTTATAACAGCACTTACTACATCTGTTATTAGAGAATATGTTTTATACACCAGAGACTGAAATAATGAAGATTTGGGCCAGTAAAGGGGTTTAAGGATCTTGTAAATGTGTCAGTATAAATATTTCTGATTCATTTTTAACATAACTTCCAGTCAAAAAGTAGGACAGAAGCCCCAGTTCTACCCAAACAACCGAAATAAAGACATCTGCAGTCTCTCAGATGTTTATCACACAAGTATGTGTATACAAAGCACAGAATACACACAGGGCTCCCACAAGGTAGAATGGCAAAAACCACAACCGAAAACATCTGCAGTCTCTCAGATGTTTATCACACAAGTATGTGTATACAAAGCACAGAATACACACAGGGCTCCCACAAGGTAAGGTAG
>WWET01000483.1:560478-576144 GCA_011038615.1 Limnodynastes dumerilii
TGGGCTGAACGAATTTACGCAGCTAAGCACGCTCATACTGTACACTTTAAATACCACCCCCCGCCTACTTCACGTATTTCACACGTAATTTGGAGTAATGTAAAATTGGCACGTCCATACGTTCACAATTACGCTACGTCAATGTGCGTATTTTTCTATGGTGCGCATGCGCAGTGCGTACAAAACAGCGATTTTACGTCTCTGCCACGCATAAATTCGCTCCGAGGCGTAGTTCTGGAACAGGCCCTAAGAGGGTAAATTAAGCTGGATACAAGCTATAAAACAGTGGTTCCCAAACTTCGAGTCATGGAGCTCTAAACAATTTCACCCAACCCCATCAAAGGTACTAAACGCAATGACAATCTCTTCATACAACACAGTATGACAACTAGTGCTATGGAATCAGTCACCGTTCGGACGGTATAAGTCGCCTCCATGAAAATGCCACTTATGAATTAGAGACAGACGAAAGCTCATTTTCGGCTGCATCTATTGTGAAAATTCTTTTACCAATGGTTAAATATGGCGATCAGCATACTTACCCTCCATTCTTCCCTAAACGCCGCCCGCCGCACTGCCTGCACAGGGGAGTACAGGGCAGAAGCAATTGTTTTCCTAAGCACTTCGGTGTGGCCTTGTAACGGCAGTTTTGTAAAAGGACCATTCGAGGCGTCACCTTATACCCAGTGTGGATGCTGGATCAATTCATAGGAATGCTACCAAAAGTCCAGTAACACTGCCAATCGCAAATAGTATTTGGGTTACACAGAAGATTTGACAGCAGCTGTGCTGAAAGTATGAGGATGGCGCAGCATGGTGTGTAGTTCAGCCTTAGGCTCAGGTAGCGTGTACTCCCCCCATCCCCTCCAACTAACACCAGCAGCAGCACAGCGGACTATTAGGAACCATTATCTCTTGAAATCTTGGGCAAGTACAATCTAATAAAGGACAATGGATCTGGGAGTATTTCCCTTGTAGACTACAGCAAGAAAATTTCCACAGCATATGAAAATAAGTGTTTAACCACATTAACTCCGACCTTCTGCAAGCATTAGCAGCACCCACAATGCCAGCATTAGCAGCACCCAAAATGCAGATGCCACTTAAAATGACGGCTGGCTTCACACATGACATATCATGCACCTGCGTTTACACTTCAGATCGCTCGAATGAAAGAGGAGGGGAGGCATCGAGCACAGCATCCCACCTCTAACAGTCTATCAAGTGCTTCCTTCCCACAGTGACAACACCTTCTCAATCCAGTTCTCTATTTGTGAAGAACGTTCTGGTAAGAGCAACAGGAAATAGCGGCTTCACTTCATAATTCTCCAGGCTGATATTTCTTAGTAGAGATTACAGCCGTAGCCAAGACGGCCCTGCTCATTTCAAGTATGAGGAAATTAGAGGCCATGTTGTAAGCACTTCATTTAATGGTTTACACAACACTTTAAGCATTCACCACCTCCCCTCACCCACCACCAAAGAACAACGGCGCAGAAATTATTATTCAGCAACTGAGCTTTGTAATCAATACTACATTGCTGAATAACTTACGGCATGTCTAGTTTAATGTGTTTGAAAAGATAACCAGGTTACCAGGAACAGACTTCCACATACCAAAAAAGACTCCTGCATTTCCAGGTAAATGAAAACTCGTACTATTTAATTATTAACAGGTTTTTATATAGTGTTGTCTTATTACATAGTGCTTCTATATGGTTTGGGGTGTGGGAGGATAGTGAAGAACCCACAGATATGGCCTTGTCCGGGAATTGAACTCATGACCTCAGCATGAGGCATAAGTGCTAACCACTTAAACCACTGTGCTGTTACGGTTTATATGCTGTACTATATATATTTACAGAGAGATTTGTTATCCAATTGCCTGACATAATTAACACAGTTTCAGTCTTTGTATAGGTAACCTATGACCACTGAGCTTTCTATGCATATCCTCTGATAGTTGCTTTTACTTTTCTCCAATTAAAGCCATAGAACTGAGCAAACTTCCACATCACCTGACCTCCCCTGCATGCAGAGCCCCCTTATATTCTACAGGTCATTTATACATAATAGGATAATGATTCTACGGAACAAAGGCAAGGAAACAAAATGCTAAATTAAAAAGAGAAGAAAGACTGACAATTATGGAAATACAAATGTAGCCGAATACATCGTATAACCCCAATGTAATTTAGATACATAAACAAGTAATATATATTACTTAGCACCGGGCCACAAAAAGGTAAAAAGCTGTCAGAATAATCTTTGCTTATTATATTACTTATATAAACACTAGAGGATTTGCAGTGACTCTTTTAACAACCTATCGGACCCTATCGATCACTAGGAGTGGAACATGCTCCCCTTTGGTAACATACACGGGCATTGCATGGAATCAGGAGGATCCAGATACGTCCTGGTAATTAATCGGACAGCGGTAAGGACAGAGCTGGAGGGGCTGGCTTCAGCCCTTATTACATTTCTGCACAGCCCCATGTTACGTGGGATGGGTGTGGAAAGGTTATGGTAAGGCACTGGGAGAGTATGATATATATCACCAATATGATATGTGCTATGGTCACAGCTTTGACTGCAGTGGAAGCAGAGATCTGGTTTAAGGACCAAAACCAAGATGTGAGACCATGGAGACAAAGATTTATTGTGTGTTAATGAATAATAGGGATGGCGGCCTGTATTCAGAGTACCGGACGTATAACATATAAATTATACGTCCGGTGTTTAGCGATTTTTACTACTGCGCATGCGTAGTTATTTTTTTTACGTATTCTAAGTATCTTTTTCTTACGTAGATTGCGTAGATGCGGTCTGAAAGACGTAGATTGCGTAGATGCGGTCTGAAAGACGTAGATTGCGTAGATGCGGTCTGAAAGACGTAGATTGCGTAAACGCGGCCTGAAAGACGTAGATTGCGTAAACGCGGTCTGAAAGACGTAGATTGCGTAAACGCGGTCTGAAAGACGTAGATTGCGTAAACGCGGTCTGAAAGACGTAGATTGCGTAAACGCGGTCTGAAAGACGTAGATTGCGTAAACGCGGTCTGAAAGACGTAGATTGCGTAAACGCGGTCTGAAAGACGTAGATTGCGTAAACGCGGTCTGAAAGACGTAGATTGCGTAAACGCGGTCTGAAAGACGTAGATTGCGTAGACGCGGCCTGAAAGACGTAGATTGCGTAGACGCGGTCTGAAAGACGTAGATTGCGTATCACCCAGAGACACGCTCACCTCCAGATCAACATCTATAGAGAGAAATCACCCAGAGACACGCTCACCTCCAGATCAACATCTATAGAGAGAAATCACCCAGAGACACGCTCACCTCCAGATCAACATCTATAGAGAGAAATCACCCAGAGACACGCTCACCTCCAGATCAACATCTATAGAGAGAAATCACCCAGAGACACGCTCACCTCCAGATCAACATCTATAGAGAGAAATCACCCAGAGACACGCTCACCTCCAGATCAACATCTATAGAGAGAAATCACCCAGAGACACGCTCACCTCCAGATCAACATCTATAGAGAGAAATCACCCAGAGACACGCTCACCTCCAGATCAACATCTATAGAGAGAAATCACCCAGAGACACGCTCACCTCCAGATCAACATCTATAGAGAGAAATCACCCAGAGACACGCTCACCTCCAGATCAACATCTATAGAGAGAAATCACCCAGAGACACGCTCACCTCCAGATCAACATCTATAGAGAGAAATCACCCAGAGACACGCTCACCTCCAGATCAACATCTATAGAGAGAAATCACCCAGAGACACGCTCACCTCCAGATCAACATCTATAGAGAGAAATCACCCAGAGACACGCTCACCTCCAGATCAACATCTATAGAGAGAAATCACCCAGAGACACGCTCACCTCCAGATCAACATCTATAGAGAGAAATCACCCAGAGACACGCTCACCTCCAGATCAACATCTATAGAGAGAAATCACCCAGAGACACGCTCACCTCCAGATCAACATCTATAGAGAGAAATCACCCAGAGACACGCTCACCTCCAGATCAACATCTATAGAGAGAAATCACCCAGAGACACGCTCACCTCCAGATCAACATCTATAGAGAGAAATCACCCAGAGACACGCTCACCTCCAGATCAACATCTATAGAGAGAAATCACCCAGAGACACGCTCACCTCCAGATCAACATCTATAGAGAGAAATCACCCAGAGACACGCTCACCTCCAGATCAACATCTATAGAGAGAAATCACCCAGAGACACGCTCACCTCCAGATCAACATCTATAGAGAGAAATCACCCAGAGACACGCTCACCTCCAGATCAACATCTATAGAGAGAAATCACCCAGAGACACGCTCACCTCCAGATCAACATCTATAGAGAGAAATCACCCAGAGACACGCTCACCTCCAGATCAACATCTATAGAGAGAAATCACCCAGAGACACGCTCACCTCCAGATCAACATCTATAGAGAGAAATCACCCAGAGACACGCTCACCTCCAGATCAACATCTATAGAGAGAAATCACCCAGAGACACGCTCACCTCCAGATCAACATCTATAGAGAGAAATCACCCAGAGACACGCTCACCTCCAGATCAACATCTATAGAGAGAAATCACCCAGAGACACGCTCACCTCCAGATCAACATCTATAGAGAGAAATCACCCAGAGACACGCTCACCTCCAGATCAACATCTATAGAGAGAAATCACCCAGAGACACGCTCACCTCCAGATCAACATCTATAGAGAGAAATCACCCAGAGACACGCTCACCTCCAGATCAACATCTATAGAGAGAAATCACCCAGAGACACGCTCACCTCCAGATCAACATCTATAGAGAGAAATCACCCAGAGACACGCTCACCTCCAGATCAACATCTATAGAGAGAAATCACCCAGAGACACGCTCACCTCCAGATCAACATCTATAGAGAGAAATCACCCAGAGACACGCTCACCTCCAGATCAACATCTATAGAGAGAAATCACCCAGAGACACGCTCACCTCCAGATCAACATCTATAGAGAGAAATCACCCAGAGACACGCTCACCTCCAGATCAACATCTATAGAGAGAAATCACCCAGAGACACGCTCACCTCCAGATCAACATCTATAGAGAGAAATCACCCAGAGACACGCTCACCTCCAGATCAACATCTATAGAGAGAAATCACCCAGAGACACGCTCACCTCCAGATCAACATCTATAGAGAGAAATCACCCAGAGACACGCTCACCTCCAGATCAACATCTATAGAGAGAAATCACCCAGAGACACGCTCACCTCCAGATCAACATCTATAGAGAGAAATCACCCAGAGACACGCTCACCTCCAGATCAACATCTATAGAGAGAAATCACCCAGAGACACGCTCACCTCCAGATCAACATCTATAGAGAGAAATCACCCAGAGACACGCTCACCTCCAGATCAACATCTATAGAGAGAAATCACCCAGAGACACGCTCACCTCCAGATCAACATCTATAGAGAGAAATCACCCAGAGACACGCTCACCTCCAGATCAACATCTATAGAGAGAAATCACCCAGAGACACGCTCACCTCCAGATCAACATCTATAGAGAGAAATCACCCAGAGACACGCTCACCTCCAGATCAACATCTATAGAGAGAAATCACCCAGAGACACGCTCACCTCCAGATCAACATCTATAGAGAGAAATCACCCAGAGACACGCTCACCTCCAGATCAACATCTATAGAGAGAAATCACCCAGAGACACGCTCACCTCCAGATCAACATCTATAGAGAGAAATCACCCAGAGACACGCTCACCTCCAGATCAACATCTATAGAGAGAAATCACCCAGAGACACGCTCACCTCCAGATCAACATCTATAGAGAGAAATCACCCAGAGACACGCTCACCTCCAGATCAACATCTATAGAGAGAAATCACCCAGAGACACGCTCACCTCCAGATCAACATCTATAGAGAGAAATCACCCAGAGACACGCTCACCTCCAGATCAACATCTATAGAGAGAAATCACCCAGAGACACGCTCACCTCCAGATCAACATCTATAGAGAGAAATCACCCAGAGACACGCTCACCTCCAGATCAACATCTATAGAGAGAAATCACCCAGAGACACGCTCACCTCCAGATCAACATCTATAGAGAGAAATCACCCAGAGACACGCTCACCTCCAGATCAACATCTATAGAGAGAAATCACCCAGAGACACGCTCACCTCCAGATCAACATCTATAGAGAGAAATCACCCAGAGACACGCTCACCTCCAGATCAACATCTATAGAGAGAAATCACCCAGAGACACGCTCACCTCCAGATCAACATCTATAGAGAGAAATCACCCAGAGACACGCTCACCTCCAGATCAACATCTATAGAGAGAAATCACCCAGAGACACGCTCACCTCCAGATCAACATCTATAGAGAGAAATCACCCAGAGACACGCTCACCTCCAGATCAACCCCTATAGAGAGAAATCACCCAGAGACACGCTCACCTCCAGATCAACCCCTATAGAGAGAAATCACCCAGAGACACGCTCACCTCCAGATCAACATCTATAGAGAGAAATCACCCAGAGACACGCTCACCTCCATATCAACCCCTATAGAGAGAAATCACCCAGAGACACGCTAACCTCCAGATCAATCCCTATAGAGAGAAATCACCCAGAGACACGCTCACCTCCAGATCAATCCCTATAGAGAGGAAACACACAGAGGCATGCTCACCTCCAGATCAACATCTATAGAGAGAAATCACTCAGAGAAACACGCTCACCTCCAGATCAATCCCTATAGAGAGAAATCACACAGACACGCTCACCTCCAGATCCACCCCTATAGAGAGAAATTACACAGAGACACGCTCACCTCCAGATCCACCCCTATAGAGAGAAATCACCCAGAGACACGCTCACCTCCTGATCAACCCCTATAGAGAGAACTCACCCAGAGACACGCTCACCTCCAGATCCACCCCTATAGAGAGAAATTACACAGAGACATGCTCACCTCCAGATCCACCCCTATAGAGAGAAATTACAGAGACATGCTCACCTCCAGATCAATCCCTATAGAGAGCAATCATACAGACACACTCACCTCCAGATCAACCCCTATACATTCAAATGAAAATCCGGAGCTGGAGAGAATCGATTAGTAAACAGAAAAGTAAACAGTGGCACACGGTGCCAGGCACTGCCTGAGATAGTGGTGAATACACCGTTAATAAAGGTTTATGGTTCTCAATGTAACCTTGGAAGTAGTTTTAACATGGTTCGATGTATAATGTAAAACGTAGAGCTGGTAGTAGAGAACTATGGTGGTGGTTAAAAGCCTTGTTTTCAAAGACATTCTTTCCAGCCCGTAACCATTCATTGAAAAGTCAAATTCTAATTTTTCTTTCCTCTGGACCAACTCATCAAACATAACTATTTGTGAGAGGTAAAAGCTGATGGACTAGTGTCTGCTTTCAACTGTATTACCTGTGACTGTAGTCCAAGGCATCTTACCAATTAACTACCTCCAATCAAAGAAATAGGAATAAAATCAAGACATACTAAGCAATAAAACAAGTTATAGGTTTAAAGGCAAAAACTGATATTAATGGCTCATACGTCAGACACTTATGTTACCAATTCCCAGAAGAAGGTGGTCTATCATTAAATCCTGGCACTATACTCACTAATTACATTTCTCCATGTGAAAAAATCCTAGGTATTCGGGTGTAAATGTAAACACAATGACCGCTTACTCCATTCCACATACATTGCATGCCTTCTGCTCCGCGTGATGAGCTCTGCAATCACCACACGCTCAGAAAAGCCTCATTTTAGGACGGCTTTCAATAAACTGAAAACAGAAATTTAGAGGGAATTCCATGTCACGTGCAATCTAGATGCTGTGCTGTCAGGAGACAAGAGGAGAAACAAAAGATTTTTCCAGGAGATAAATGGCAAGAAAGTGTTGTTTTTTTTAAATAATTGTAGAACTTTCCACAGTAAAAGACTGGCAGTAATAGGGCCGGATTCAGACTGCCCACATGCCAGGTGTTTGACAACTCATCTCCATGCTCTCGGTACTAACTTTTGTACACCTGGAGATCTGTCCAACAGGATGGTGCATCCCCTTCGCCCATCTAAATTCTGTAAGCTGGACAGGGCCAAGCTAGTTTTACACGGTGAGCTGGGTTTACCGCTGATCTGCATGGGAGTCTTAAGACACACAAGACAAGGGGGGTGACAGGGGAAACACTCCCCTCTTGTGCAGACTGCTAGACCTCCATGTACTCAGAAAACGAAGAGGCCTGAATCCAGGCCATGATTGGGGATTTTTCAGAGCAGGACTGGCATCACAATCACTGCCTGTGGACATGGGGTGATGCATTCCCCCTGCAAATAAGATACACACTGCAGGCAGAGGCCACTGTCCACAATACCACGCCTGTGCTTTCACCTATAGTAAGCAGTAAAGTGAAGACACAACCAATATGGAGAAATCTCACATCTAGCTTCTGACAATGAGAATTACTATAGATAAGTCTGAGCCTCAGGCAGAACAAAGCACTCATTTAACGGAATGGCCGCATCCTTTTAACAAGTTCTGCTATTGGTCCCTTTATTTATTAAGAGGTTTAATGTAACTCCAGCATATTACGCAGTGCTGTACAATCTGAAACATGAAGCAAGACTGGGTGATAACAGACAATTGGATCTAGACATCGCACTTCCATATCAGTAAAGGAAGACTTTCTGATGGCAGGGCAGGTTGGTAAGTCTGTACGTGCAGGTGAGGTTGCTGGATACAGCAGGATTCGCCATGGAATACCTGTTGAACTCAGAGCTCGAAGCACAGTGAAACTGTAACCCTGGATACAGTGCAGAGACTGTGAGGTATAAGAGGTCGACTCACAAGCTTACAGGGTTTGATATATAAAGGAAAGAGCTACATACTGCATAATGGACTGGTCAGTGGTCTGTATGATCCAGTCACACAGCAGTGTCAAGCTGGGTACACACTTATACAATCCCCCGGCGATCCAACTCCCATCCAGACTGTTTACATACTCCAACTGGAGATTGCAGATGTAACACGTACACACCTTACCAATATAATTGCAGATCTTGATCAGCATCTGCTGAAACCACGCTCTTCTAATCTTTAGCCGTGCAGCTGCCACTCACACATGCTGACATAATACATCAGGAGGATAACTGAATACACTTAAAGGGAGATCCTGAAGTGTAGAGGTTGCTAATAGGAAGGAGGTTAAGAAAGATGAGGAATCAGGTAAGTTTGTTGGCAAAGGTGAGATGAAAGGGCTGCATTTGCAATATCAGTCAATCTGCTTTGTGCAAAATAGGCTCTAGAGGTGAAATTTACATTGGGACGGAAGACCAGCAAGAACTGTGTTGCAATAGTCTATGTGGGAGATCTTTAGTGCAGGAATTGGAGTTTCTGCAGTCTTTAGATTCTTATAAACAGGATTTCACTACTGATTGAATGTGAGACTCAGGAGACAGTTCCGAGTCAAGTCAAAGAGGAGGGTTTATGGCAGTGTGGTAATTATTCATTTCATTTCCACATATAGCGGTGTGGCAGCTTCTGACAATGATGTGCGAGCATTTAGGACCAGATACATACAATTTATGTCTATCGGAAGTGTAAGTACCAGGAGGTAAATATGGAAGGGTTACATTGAGAGGCAAATAAAAGTACTGGGGAGGATGTGTGGCCGCGGTCTAGTAGCTATAGAGTCAGGGATCGGGATTCACAGTTACGTAGTTTTCGTGTTACGTTGTTTTAAGAATTGAGCTACTACGTGTGCGTTATTTACACTATCTACATACTATTTCTGTACGTAGATTGCGTAAGTGCGGTCTTTAGACAGTGCTTACGCAATCTACGTACAGAAAAGGTGAGTAGATAGCTTAAATAATCTACTAAGCATGCGTGGTAACTCAATTCTTAAAACAACGTACTTAAGACAAAACCACGTAGCTGTTAATCCGGACGAGTGAGTTTAGCAGAGACAGGTTTTGAAGAGCCAATGTGCAAAGCGCGCTGAAAAACCGGAGGCAGCAAGGAATGGACGACAAGAGGAGGTTGTTTATGTTCTCAAGTATGGTATTAATGTACTGTGCTTGAAAGTGTTGGACACAACACGTTTTGTCTGCGCGTTTAGCACTTGGCTTTAGTATTTAGAATTCCCTCCATAACACAGGACTTCCTGAACAGCTGCAGGAGACCACTGAATCCTAAGCCCAAGAAAAACAATTACAGCACACGTTAGAGGCTGCATGAAACACCATCTCCCTCTTCTTAGTAGACCTGAGATTCTGCAGACACGCATAGGCTCCCCTGTGTACAGGAAAATGCTTTATCACAAATGAATGAGCCAGTAGCATACAGATGGAAGTGTAAATGTCCCATGAAATCTTTCCCATGTTACAATTCAGCAAAACAAAAATATAAGCAAATAATATACATCACATAATGTTTATAAATACCTTAAAATGGTACAAATACGGTGAGTGGCGTGAAGAGAGACAAAGGACTCCTTAATTTACATGAGGTGATAGTCCATCTGCAGAGACAGAAGAAATATGTGGCATTAGGCTGGTGAATATACAGCAATGCTGACACTCATATCAGAGCTCAGGCTGGTGAATATACAATACTGACACTCATATCAGAGCTCAGGCTGGTGAATATACAATACTGACACTCATATCGAGCTCAGGCTGCTGAATATACAATGCTGACACTCATATTAGAGCTCAGGCTGGTGAATATACAGCAATGCTGAAACTCATATCAGAGCTCAGGCAGGTGAATATACAATACTGACACTCATATCAGAGCTCAGGCTGGTGAATATACAATGCTGACACTCATATCAGAGCTCCACTAATTTTTCTTATAATTTAGAAGTCACATCAAAAATTAATGAGCCCGGCTTATTGGCAACCAATTTCATATGGACAATCTTGTGTGTATTTTATATGGACAATTGTGTGACAATATGCGTATAATAAAAATCAGTATAAATCAAACCTAAACATTATTAATAAAAATAATAAGCCATTTCTAACTTTATACAGATAGATACAAGAGTTTTTCACAATAAGCTGGCCATACATTACAATCAGTATCAGTCACAGCAGAAAGTGACCTGATAAACAGCACGATTTTCCACTAAAGGAAAATTTCCCAATATGGGAACCACACAACTCTCTTGCTAAGACATATAATCCAGCTTGTAGAGTCTGATGAAGACAGGCTGCAAGACTGACAGGAGGGCCGTGTAGCTTATTGGTTGGCTGCCAGGCCAGTGGAGATCCATCCCCAGTGTGTGGCAACTCTAACTCCAGGCATGCACAGCAGTGTATCCCTGGAGGCGGCTGTACACACTTGGAGAGATGCAGAACTTTCATTACTTTATCACTGAGTACATGCCGATAATTATTGAGTCATCAAAATGGGAAACATCTATCCAAAAGGTTAAGGCACGGGGTCTAATTATGTATTTGAAAACGCCTACACGCCATACACCATGGGTCCGATATTATTTAGGAAGGACAAAGGATAAAATGATTAGACCCAAATGGTTTAAGAGTGTTCATGGAATTTAGTATTAAAAAAAATATCTGTATACACTACAGTGATTATTTGTCCAACCTCCCAATAACGGCTCTAGTGTATGGCTAGCTCGAGCCTTTAGATGATCCCTGCAGTAGTTTGAAAACTTGAGGTCAGCTATGACTATCTAAAGGCCATGGGCATGAGGCAGTGAGCGGGGGCGATCACAAGGTTACGGTGGGTCTGTGATTATAAAGGAAATAAATCTTGATCATAGTTTATAAAACTCTTTGCCCCAAAAAAGGTACATTAATGGAAATGCACAGGATACTGAAGAGACAAGCCGATATAACAAGAACACGTCAATAGGCTTTATCTCTGAAACACATTGACCAGATGTTCCAACCTTTAATAAACAGCAGTTAGGACCAACGCTGCTGAGACTGTGACTAGAATAGAAGAGGTCCAGCACATTATGCTTCAAGACAATGGAGGCAATTTCAAATAGTTATTTTTAATATATTTTCCTTTAAAAAGTTAACAATACAATAAAACAAGCCACAAATGCTATCATTTTTTTTTATAAATACACGACATATGTGAACATTCTACCAGTGTAATTATTCATAGTCTCCATAGACCTCCTAACCTAAGGAAAGCATACACTAAACAACTGCCACAAACTGCAGTGTTTATCTTTCCTGAAAACTAGTGCTTCGTTCTATTACTATTAATTATTATTATTAGTAACGATTATTTATATAGCACCACAAATTGTCTGCAGCGCTTTACAGAGAACTTTAGACATTCACAATAGTCTCTTCCCCTATTGGAGCTACATACTGAGGCCACACACACACACACTAGGATTAAGGACCAGATCCTGACCTAAAAACGTCAGGTCACTTACGTACGCAAGGTGCGTAAGTGACCTGACATCACTGGAGGGAGCATACTATAGTAACCCTAACGTACAATCGTCCGAGCCCATTTCAGAGGAAATGGGCTGTGCTTCTCCTCCGTCTGCTAAGCGGGCGGGAGCATGAAAATTGTACAGTGTGGGAAGGGGCCCCCACACTGCTACAGATCAGCGGCCGTACGGACCGCTGATCCGCCCGCACGAGAGAGGAAAGTGACAGGGGGCGTGCACTCCCCTCTCGCTCACGGATGTACAGATCCCCGCATGTAAGGAAAACGTGTGGGGGTCTGAATCCGGTCCTAAGTCAGCAGCCAGTTTAGCTACAATATTTAACTTTATCTGGAAAATAGTTCTTAGTCTATCTCCATGAATTCTGCATGTACATTTATTGGGAATAAGATCGGACACTGTATATAAAGGGCTGGATACAGACTTAAGTAAATGAGTTACTCCTGGGCTAAACCATGTTGATTTCAGGGGGAGTCAAGGTAATTGTAGTCTTTGCATGCAGGGATATATCTTTGAATTGCTTACTGCCCACAGATACTGACCAGCTTTACTATTACACTGTTATTTAGACTTGGGATAGGAAACATCACCTCTCAACTCTAATACTGTTTGCCACAGATGAAATATGACTCCCCTGCAATCAACATGGTTTAGCCCAGGAGTAACTAAGTTCAAGCACTTACTTAAGTCTGGATCCAGCCCAAAGACTCCATTACCAAGAATCCTAATACATGCGGGTATTGCCACTATAATACAAATAGCATTGATCCATTTGTTGGTGAGAGGAACATTTTGCATTAGGATTTGTTAATAGCCTTTATCTGTGGTCTTTTATGAAAGCATTTGAATACATTGAGAGTCAGAGTATCATTGTTAGGCTGTGATATAAAGGGGCCCCTTATACATATATTTTATTATATGCTGTGTTTTTTTTATATAGATTTTTTTGTGTATTAATTGTGTGTATTTTTGATACACCTATTGATTAATTTTAATAAAAACTCTTAGGGTTATACCCATAGCGCACCCCTTGTTTTTTTATCATTAAACTACCAATATGTTTTTGGCATGTGGTAGGAAACTGGAGGACCCAGGGGAAACCCACACAGACAATGGGAGAACATACAAACTCCACATAGATAAGGCCAGGTGTGGGTCCCCGTAGTTCCAAACTGGCTGGGATATCGATTGCCTATGCCTCAATGAGGCACAGCAATTAATCGCCAGAGCACCGAAAACTTTCCCCCAAACCGCTTGCTAACTCAAACCCTAAGTCCCCCCTGCAGCCTAAACCTAAGTCCCCCCCCAACCCGAATCGCATACTCACTCATTCATAAAAAAAAAATTCTGAACGGGCTCCAATTCGAAATAGGGACAGCCGAAAAAGCACCTATCGGCTGTCCCCAATTCACAATGCGAGCATGCACAGCGGGGACTCACAACAGATAAGGCCTAATGCTTGTACTGCGAAGATTCCAGCCAGGTATATATAAATGTAAATGTATAAATTGCTCTACCTTCAGATTCTGAGGGTGCATTAGGCAGCAATAGCCTGAGTGGGTTTCTTCCTTTCCATCTTTGATTAACCACAGTAGAGGAGTTTGGATTAATCTTTCCCCTTAACACTGCTTTATATCAATCAATCTTTCAACAGCTAGGTATGGTGAATGCAGACTTGGAATATATCTTTTCTCTTTCTGTGTTGTGTCCTCTTGTATGACAATCATTGTTATCTTGTTTAGCAATAAATTATTTGTTAATATAGCAACGCTCTCTCCTCGAATCTCCCTGGGAACAGCACTGTGCATGCCTGAGCAACAACACATATTTCAAAATCAAACAGGACTTTGGGCTATTGTTGCATAATTTCCCCTAAGAATCTGAAGGTGGAGGAATTAATAAATTTAACCTATACCTGGCAGAATTTTCCTGGGTGTGGTTCACCACTTAGAAAATCTGTCTTGCAACAGATCACTTTGCGGCAATGAGGTGGCAACTGCAGTCAGTTATCGGTAGTCTGCCCTTTAGAAAGGATGACTCCCAAGACTGCATGGATTTCCCCTTCCCGCTACCTAAGCCTCATCCTCTCCCAAACCTAACCCTCTGCTCTCCACAGCCTAACCCTAACCCTCCCTTAATCATCCTCGTTCCTCAGCCTAATACTAACCCTCCCCTAACATTCACCCTCTGCTCTCCGCAGCTTAACTCTAAGCCTCCCCCAACCCTTCCTCTCTTTCGACATGGTACAGTTCCGGAATTTAGATTTTTCATTTCATAAAACGCCTTTAGGAATGGTGCAGCTGAAATTAAGCTCATTCTAGAAAGCTGTCCCTTCGAACTGGAAACTGCATTCCAATTTTCACAGTAGGAGCGTTTATAATAGACTCTTCTGTATGAACCAACACCGGAGTACGTTACTTGATTTTATCTCTGCCATACCTAGCTCCTCACAATCCATTCCATAGCTCAATAGGAAGACTAAGCACAACAAGAGTATAGTAAAGTGATGCAGTTTACACTTAACCCAAACATGTGAAATGTATTATCAAACACATAAGAATTTGTGTTGCATTAATAACCCTGGGTGCTCCAGTGCTTGTGACAATATGCATAGAAGGAAAAAAAAGACCATTACATACTATTAAAAAAAATAAATGTCTCATTTGTGAAGTGCAATTAGACACTTACAACCTAACATCGTGCTGTTTTGTGCTTGTCTGGAGTCACAATACTGAAGCAGGAAACTGTAGTTTCTTATAGGAATCAGAATTCGCAGAGCATCTGTATTTTGACAGAGAATCTAAATTCTTAGAAAATGCAGGATTTCACCAGCACTCTCCTGAATTAAGAGAACAAAAAAGTTTCACAAATGTTAACGAAAAAAAAATAATAATTTCTCAAAAGACCATGTCAAACAAAGAAAATCCTAAAATGAGAAACAATAGCACATTAACGTTCTAAACCAACGGCAGCAGCTGATCGACTAAAGAGAGTTCAAACTAAATAAAAAACACCAACAGCACTGTCACACTCGTCTCTAATCCTAAATATAAAAGATGGGGTGTCATTTGTTTTATTTCACACAGTCCAAGGGTTAATAAGTGTATGTAACTAT
>WWET01000483.1:584833-596195 GCA_011038615.1 Limnodynastes dumerilii
GTGTGTGTGTGTGTGTGTGTGTGTGTGTTCCTTCATCAGAAGTCTATGAGAAGCCTAGTCATTGGCTACAATTAGTTAATACTTAGGCTGCAGAACTCAGTAAGAATAAATTCAATTATGTCAACTATTTCACTGTTTACACAGCACAAGAAAGCCATCCTCAACAAAAATGTCAGCCCTCGGCAAAAAAGAATGTAGTAAGTAGTACAAAAGTATGCAGCTATGTACCCAATACATAAAGAGTGATCTCTAATGCACAATACTGTGTTGTGGGTACCACTCCCTACACTCTGCTGCTGTGTGTGGTCATGATGAAGTTTAGGGCCAGATTTACTAAACTGCAGAAAAGGAAAGTTATAGATGTTGTCCACAGCAATCAATGAGATTCTAGCTCTCACTCTCCTATTACATACTAGACAATATCAGCGAGAATCCGATTATGGGCAACATCTCCACTTTTCCCTTTCCGCAGTTTAGTAAATCCAGCCCATAAAACAAAGACATAATATGAAAACCACAACAGCAAGCCAGATGTATGCATCATGCACCGGAATCATACTTACGTGTGTGATCTGTAATACATGTGTATCCGCACCTACTTCTCCAGTCTACTCCCCCACCCCCGATTTTAGGCAACCTTAAATCACTGTGCATATTTTCCCTCTTAAGGAGGGAAAATACACACGGACAATCCCCGGCCCTCCCTCCCAGCCTAATTTACATCCCTCCCCCCACCCACTTTACCTAATTACCCCCGGAGGCTGCCGTGTCATGCCTCCTTCCACCTAAAAAAAACTATCTGCGGCACGTAGTTCATCCACGTGCCTAAGGGCTACGTAGATTGCGTAGTCACAGTGGCCAAAATCGGCGACTTACGCACCTAAAAAGCCTCTGCTTTTTAGGTGTGAATCCGGACCCATGTCATTACATTGGAGGGTTAAAGAACTGCAAGCACGGTACAATCTCCTTAAAGTCCCAATATTAACAGTGAACTCCACCACCCACTGTATATAAAACCTTCAAACATTGGGCTGGATCCAGATTTGATTACATCAGGGTGCTTACGCACGGCCATTTTACATGAAGCAGGTGTGCAAGACATAAGGTGAACTTCAGAGAAAAGAAGTCTGTACGAATGGACCTGCGTGCGATCGATATTAATTTAAGATCCAGTGCATTATATCAACATACAATTTTCAGCATTCTTTAATTATTGAAATTAAAAGGTCAGGCATGGGGCGTGAGGAGGAATTACGTTTTTTATTTCAATAACTTAAAAATAATTTGTGTATTTAGTATTAACATAAATGCCAGGATTCTATTCAATGCCGATAGCTAATGACATGAAAAATGCCAGCAATCCACAAAACAACTACAATATACTAATTAAAAGCAGATGTCATCTGCTGTAAAACTATTTGAAAGGCCATTCTGCCCTGCACCTTTAAGATTTTTCCATTGCTTTAAGATGTCCTACTCCCACTGGAAAAGTGATCAGATCCCACAGTTCCCGGGAGCCAAAATAAAAATAAACCTGACAAAACTCAACTGACTGAAAGCAGAAGAGGCCCCCAGCATATAACTTTCATGCATTTGTGTATCCAATCTGAATGCACGCAGATGTACTCCTCCTGTACTACTGCTGCTAACATTTTATTAAACAAGCCATTTCTAAATTCCAGTAACCTCATCAAATGGGACAATGACATGGAGCTTCCGCCCACTTTCAGCATATATTTTATATAGTAAGAAACTTGCCTCCTCAGGGGTTATATTGCACAGTATAGTAAAAAGGAAAACAGAGGGATAAAAAGCAAATAAATAAGAAATGCATAACAGCCCCAAATTTTTTTTTTACTTTAAACAAACGTAGGGAATTTTGGGGTTGGGGTATTCAAAAATGAAATGAGTGTTTTAATTGGTTCTAATTCTTGAAATATTGGTTACCTTTTAATATTAGGGGACTTAGCCATAGTGCACGCCTATAGGAAGTCCTATTTTTGTAAGAAAAAAAGGTGCCGGAACTCACATCAACTCATGCACGACCACACAACCAATCACAAGCCAAGCAGTACCATCACAACCAGCGTGGACAAAGTACGCATGCATCGGACTTGACACACAAGCAGCCCGCATGCACCGTTTTAATGATTTTCCCGCCTAAACTTTTAAAACTTGGAAAATCCATCAAAAAAGGGTGCCGAACTCCGTTCCGGTGCGTTCTATGACAAAAAAAGCACTGCCTATGGGAATTGTAAAAGAAATATCGATTTCTTAAGATAGAAATACAAAATGGTGGAAATAACTATAATGATTTCTATGTATTTAAGATATATTTTAGTAGGCCTGTGTTCCCACTCTGAGTTCCCTTCAGAGGTCAGGCTGCTCAGAACAGTCGCCCTGGTTATGTGTCCTTTAAGGATATGTTACTAGTACCAGTGTCTATGCATATGAAAATATATGACAATATCTATAATTTAGTATAGATCGAAAAAGTCAATTATTTAGCATTAATAGACGATTTATATGTAACCTTGTGATGAGGTGTAATCTGCTTTGCGATAAGATGTATTAATGCCAGCCAGAGGGCTATATAAACTGTATGTAGTCAACATGGGGTGTGTCTGCTCTCTTTGAATCACACATGTACTGTACATAAAAAACCTGCTTTGCTTTTCACATGAATCTGCATTGATAAATATATTTCCATTCCAGAATCTACTGGAACATTCTAGCAGGTGAGACACGTTAATATTCAAGATGTTCACTCCCCTATATATACGTGATCAATCACACAACTAGCAGTCAGATAACGGTTGGGCAGATTGCGTTGTCTATTATGTTTTTCTTATTTGCCGTTAAAGTAATGTTAGTTTACCTGTAATTAGTGTAAATAATTCAAGTTGGATACACAGTGGTTGTAAAGACAACTTGTAAATACAAAAAGTATCAAGTAAGAATAAAACGTGTTTTATCTACGATAATCGCGTAACTATCATACTGAATAAACATTATTTTTACTAGGGTTTTTTTTTCAGAAAGAATAAAGTTATTCACAAATACGCCGCTCACAGTAAACGTACTAAAAGCAGTTTTGTTCTAATAACATCTAAATTATTCTATGATAATTGTTATGTTTGATCTATAACCCAGGAATAAATACATTTCCTATGCTGCAATGGACACCTTACCTGCTACAGATTATTTATGTCTGACAAGGATATATAAATAATAAAACAATTTTTATTAACAATATTTTCCCATGAATTTCAGCTTTCAGTCAAATTTCCTAGAAAGCGAATAGCCATAGTAGAAAGTTATTAGACCGCACAACAGTAAGCCACAATCTAACAAAAATATAATGCAATGATCAGCTCAACTTATACCACCGCTTCCACAAAACTAGTGCAACTCTATTGCTCAATGCAATGCTAGAGAAGGGCTGACTGGCCCCCTCATAGACTTCCCCATAGATACTTGGAGTTAGTTAAACGTACACAGAAGGAATCACTAAGTAGAAAAGGTAATTGTTCTCAAAGGGACAGTTCTTCCATATCACTGTGCAGCAATATATATCCCATTAGATCACTGCTGACTTTACCAAACACAATTTACAAAGGAGCATTAACAGAAAGTCTTGTCACCTTCAGCAAGACGTATGTGACAAGGGACCGCGCTCAAAATTACGAGTGCTATCCACACACACAGAGTCTGCAAGAGGTTACTGAAGTGCCTAACCCAACCCATTCTGTCCAATTAAATTGCATCCCCTCACCCACGACACGTATTATTGATCATAAGGAGCGTAGTTAGTCCTGACAGACGGAACCCCGTTGCGTTCATTCAGAGGTCCGATGCGCAACATGTCGCACACATGCTTGCACAGGTGTTTCTGCTGATAGGGCAGTCACACAGCAAATCCACAAATGTCAGTCACCCTAACTCAGATCTTCAAGTTCCTAAAGAGAGAGGATAACAGGCCGCAGATCTAGGACGCCCCCCTGGATTTTATAGACTTACATTTTCATTTAGCCTTTCCTTGGAACATCTGGCCTGTTGGACATGTTAAGATGGCTACATGCAATATCATGATTGGACCCATCAGCCAATTACTGGCTAATTTCCAGAATGACCTGACCAGCGCTGGGCTGATCCTATTAGGATAGGTGCAGGACCGCAGGGAGAAAGGCCTGATCATCAGACAGCCCTTGTTCACGGTGTGGCGTCACCAGCCATTGAAGCATTATGTCAGTTTCTGGGAACCCAGTTTATGTAAGGACATCAGTTTCAGCCAGTGACGTGATGTGCAATAGGCCCTTTAGTATTAGGGTTCTTTTATTTAATTTTTTTTTGATGTAGTGCCCACAATGAACACATAGGCAACATATGCCATACTATACCAGACAGACAGTGAGCATTACCATCTGTGAAGCTCCTATCTGCTGCATGCACACGTCTCTAGATTGAGTCCAGATCCCTTGTTGCACACGGCCTGCTGTCTATTCTTGGACTCTTGTTTTCATTAATGCTTCCTTTTCAGATGCATTTGGGAAGCATAACTTTAACAGTGACCTTTTCTTACTGACATGCTCGTTCCCATAGCCGCAGCCCCTGGGGTAGCTCACAGCTGGGTTATCTAGGGCTGTCTGGTTCTGTAAAACAGATCTGAAAAGTTAATTTAGGTCCCACCTTACAATACAAACACAGGTAAGGGAAGGTAAGGTAAGCAATCAGAACCACAAACTGTTGCTATGGATTGGAAGCAAGGCCTTTTAACTCACCCAGTCTGATTGTTATTCCCCAGTCTTGTTTTATAATGATTGTGTACAATTAAAAAGCACTATGAATGGCAGGTAAACTGGTAAATAATTACCGTAGACTGTTAACATGGCTGCTAAGGTTTAATTATATATAGCAAGCATTGGTATTCCAGGTGTTGTAAAACTACAATCCCCACCATGCTTTGTTACATGCTATTGGAACATCCTGGCAGTAGTAGAACACCAGATACTTTCCATATATTTACACTTATACACCCTGGCAATTTGACTTATGTATTATATATGTATGCATTTATACATTAGTTTATTAACAATTTCCACAAAGCAAGGAGGCTTTGGCTACAGTTTACTGAATATACACAATGCAAAAAAGTTTATGTTGTTCATAAACTTCATCAGTACTTTCTATCCATACTACACATGAAAATACTTACTTTCCATTGAACACAAAGAAAACCATTTACCTCACTGGGGGTACCTCTCCTGCGTCATGGTGTTATACGCAGCTCCGGGTGTGCTACAAGGTGGATAGACCCAGCTATATGCAACTTTAAAACTTTTTGTTTACCAAGTAGAATAACCAATTAGGACCATTTTAGCTCCTGTATAGTCAACACAGTATGTTCTCACAAGCCCTGTGCACTAAAACCAAAACAAATGCTTAAAGGGGGGAAAAAAAACCTTTACATACACTACCATTTTCTCTAACCTTAACATAACTGTCTTCAACTACAATGCTATACAAATCATTAATTTTCATATGGATAGAAATAAAAATAATAATGTAAACAAAAATACTTAATGTGGATGTGTTATTTTTCAGATTATTTAAACCCAATGATGTCTCTAAATGTAAAAACCTCTAATCTGAGGGGAGTGGTAATGTAGATAATATGTCATGGGACCATTCAAATTACCCAGAAGCCCCAATAGACCCTCTACTCGTGGATACAGGGTTTTTTTTGTGTTTGCTTGGGGGTGGAGGGTATTTACATAGGACATGATCTAGCAAGAGAAATGGCAACACCGACAGACTTCTCCTAGGAAAGCTATATATTTCAATAATACACAATGGCATTCAGAAAACACCATTGGCACTGCAATATCATGTTTTATACGCTGTGCTAACCAGTCAGGATAGATTTTCCTATCACTTCCTGGAATCATTATAATGAACAATGCAATAATTTCCTAATTTTCCCCTAATCATAAATGCTTATTTCATCAATGTTTATAGTCATTGACAGACTACAGGACTGACTGGCCACAGAACAAGTAAACTACATAAATATATATTGATGGGCAAACATTAAACAAATTGAAATGACAAGTACTTCAATATTTAATAGATTTCAAAACACTGCACAACAGATCAATAGACAACAAGACAATGATTTAACATACCTATCCCTGAGGTATTTAACATACCTATCCCTTAGGTAAGCATACCTAGCATTGAACAAGTAAGACTAAAAAAGGATCACATCACAAAAATTGCAGCCTCTCACACCTACCACCAAAATTGCTTTGCTACACATGAATGACCTACCTACCTCACTATCACAACAAAAGGTAGGAATCACCATCAACATTATGAAAGTAACATTGTTGCAATAAAATCCTAACAGCATGAGGTACTTCAGTGTGGAGGTAAACACTACCACCCCATACAAACATCTTTTTTTTTTAGAGGGTAGGGCACACATCAATTTTAAAGAGGAGAGCTCATATGGATAACACATTGTCCATTTATGATTGAAGATATTAAAGTAGAACTATATCAGTATCCTGTCCATATCACACATAGGTATGATCCACACAATTACATGCAGTTGCCACCTACTACACATATGACCCTTCAGCTTTCCTATACACATGTGTATGGTATATGTAAGGAAACCTCTGTATAAGGCATCTCCCAATGTATGGGTGGGTACACATAATATATAATAATTTTACCACTCCTGATCCCATCCCCATCAGCAGCGCCAGAGACACATACACCACAATCATTATCCAGAGGCAGTGATGGGCTGCTGCCCTGTCAGCTCCACAGGCCTCTCACCCTCTCCCAGACACTTCTCTCCTCCTCTTTCCATTACAGCCGCCACGGTGTCTACGGGATGTGGGCACTCACCTGCGGGCAGGCAAGGCGGTGACTTCCAGCTGTACCGTTGTCCGAGCGCCCTTCCCCCGGCTGTACACCGCCTGCAGCGCCGACCTCACACGACTAGAGACAGCGGAACCCGCCTAACCCCGCCTACCAAGACAAACACGCCCATCGCTGCGAGCGTAGCCAATGACCACGCCCAATGCGAGTCCCGTCCCTGCCATGGCCACGCCCATACAGCTTCCTCCTATAACGGGCTAGGTGACGCAATGGAGGAGAGCCTACTAACCTCTTTCTTCCCATCTGCGGCCGGACAGGGTCACTGCCGTACACTGCTTAGCTACTCTAGACAGTCACTCAGGGCGTGGCCTGAACTGTCAATCATTCTAGCGGCTGACGTAGCGTGCTGGCATTCTGTTACCACGTCACATGAATTCTTTTCTCACTTTCTTTACCGCGGTCTAGATGACGTCAGGCAAAGATTTTGCGCATGCGCACCATGCAATGCTGGCAACGTGTGTGCTTGTAATTGTCTTTGTGTCATTTCATGTTTGCTCTGTATTTATAGCTAAATAACGGGTTTCAAGGTGGCGCAATACGATCATTTTGCTTTTGTATCTGAAAATGATCTGGTAATATCTATTTATATTTGTATGCTGATTCTGCTGTTCATTTTGGGGGAGTACCAGTTACTCATTATGGACCAGATTCACACCCAAGAAGCTCCGGCTTCTTTGGTGCATAATTTTAAGGATTTAATTATTGTGCTTGCATAGTAGGTCATTTACGCAGTCTACGTACCGGTTAGGTATGTAGATTGCCTCTGCGGTCCTTCGGGAGTGCTTAGTTAGAAGGGGGAGGGGGTGGAAATTTAGATTAGACCAGGAGGGGTGAGAGGCATTCTCCATGCGTAGAAGGAAACTATGCATGGTTAGTTTAGGTAGCCCTATGGCACTCTTAAGTGGGTGGGTTTAGGGGTTGAACAAGTTAGTTATGTGCGGATCTGTCCGCCCCTAACTCTTGTGAATATGGTCCTATGCAGTCAGGTCAAGTGCCTCTGCAGATCATGTAAATATATACCCAATACCTGCATGGATATTTTCCATTTTATATATACATATTTTTGTAATTATATTGTGGTACGTATCAAATGACCTCCACATTTTTTTTTGTTAAACATTCTGTCTGCCATCTGGTTTCACACCTGGTTAAAATGCAATTGCTACAACCTTGTCCAGTCGCCCCAAGGACCACCAGACAGTAGTGCAAATATCACCAAGTACTAGTAACAAGTCCAAGTACTAGTACCACTGGTTGAGAACTCCTGCTTTAGGGTGTAGGCACTGGGAAATTGAATTTGGTGGGAGAAGGGGTTGCATAGACCACCTGGCATAGAGGTGCATTTATTTGCAGAGAGAAAGCACTATTCCGACAAAAGACTGTGTCCTGCACCTACACAGTTTATTCCGCCATATAATAACTTCTGTATGTTAAAATGCTTTCCAGTGGTTATTTGTGTGGAGTTACCCTTTTCTTCTACTCAATAATGTTGGCATCCTTTTATAGGTGGACTCATGGGAAGCCTTGCAGCCATTCAGCCGCCTACTCAGGGCGTTACTAGGAGTGGGCGATAGGGGCGGTTGCCCAGGGCACAAAGTTGAAGTGGGGCAGCAGTGAGTTCATTTTTAAAATAAATCTGGTTTCTTATTCAGTGCTGGGTGTGGCATTTTCTCATTTTGCCCCTGGCGCTAAAATTTCTAGCTACGGCTCTGCGCCTGCTACACAATACCTTTTACTTTATCAAAGGATACATTTAATCATATAAAATGCACTTATACGGCAGTTACCCTCCTGCACTTAGTGAACTGTGAGCAAGCTGTCAGAGACTGGCAGTTTAAGGACTAGATTTACTGAACTGCTAAATAGAAAAAGGGGAGATCAGATTATAGCTGGCACTCTAAGAAAATGTCTCTGGTGTTGTTCAGGTACAGAATCAATATGCCGAAAATCATATCTGAAACCAATATCTTAAATAAATCTAAAATCCAACAAAATGACTAAAGCTGGCCATACAATGGAGCCATTGTCCGTCTGATCATCCAATTATCGGGTGATCTGGCAGATAATTGCTCAAATTAGTGGACAAGATCAATTTTTATAACACCAGATAAACGCACCAGAAGCTCTGGTACAATTATTTGCTTTTTCAGCATGTTTGAATTAAATCGGCGCTAACGCCTGATAATTTAAGGGAGCCAATCATCTTACTGAGTGGCTCCCTAATCTGCTAAGATTATTGGTCCAAGCAGGGGAGGTGTATGGTGCCCTAGCGGGAAATCGTCCAGTTTATCAGGACACCCCCTGCTGGGACCGATAATCGACCCAGTGTATTACTAGCTTAACTATAATAAATGTTGCCTTGGTGAAGTGCACAAGCAGTATATGTTTGCACTTCAATCAATGACAATACTAGTGCTTGTAGATGTATAAAAATCATTGGACCAAAAGGTGATAAAATCCCTTAGTGCTGAGATCTTCTGAATATTATACTTATACGTTCTAAAATGTAAAACCAGAGAGGTGGCAGAGAAAGCAGAGCTAAACAGCAAACATCTGCCGAAACCATGCAAAATCTTTATCAACAAAACACCAGCTTTACACAGCAATACCCATGCTGGCGAGTCAGTCAATCCAGGAAAAAGCTCCATTCCCCCTTACCATGAGAGAAAAAGTGGGAATTAATGAGGACAAGGAAGAGGAATGATGACAAGAGGGAGGAGGACCGTGCTCATAAGTAAGAGAGGGTGAACAAACGAGACACGGGGATGGAGATGGGGAGGGCAGGTAAGCTTAGTTGGAGGAAGGGTAAGCTAGACTGAAGAAGTGGGTTTTGAGGGAACGTTTGAATGATTGGAATGTGTTGGATTGCCTAATAGGTTGTGGTAGGCTGTTCCAATGCAGAGTGGCAACACGGGACAAGTCTTGGATGCAGGAGCGGGATGTAGTTCTCAGGCTTCCTCCCCAATAACAGCTGTTAGGCGGAGGAAAACAGGGGTATATGGGGAGACCACTGGAATACTGCCATCCTGAGACAGTTAGTACATATAACGATCTACCGGCCCATATTCATTAGAATGGCCTAGCGATCAGGGGTGCTACAGCTATTTACCACCATAATTTCCATGGCGATCATAGCTTTGTAAATGGCAATGACTTCATTTTCAGGAGATAGTGACCGGTTTCACCTGAAAACAAAGTCATCTCCTAGTTGTAAATGGGCTCCATGGTGTTTTGGGTTGTCACAATAGGAAATCATCCGCTTCAGTTACAGTACTTCATAATTGAATTATGTTTATCAAGCAGCACCCTCTTCCTCCAGTATTGTGCTCGACAGCCATGAAAAGTGGAGTTGACGCTTTTACATTGCGCAGCATCATCACACTCCAGTACACTAGAAGGGTTTATCTGCTCTTCAGGGAGTCCTGGATTGCTGCAATGAATTTAGGACAACAGGACATTTGCAGGAGAGTTGGCAAGAACTTTTTTCCAGGTGAGACAGGAGGCCGATGTCACCTGTTATAACATGGTAACTGTCCTGCTCAGAAGTGACCGTACCGCCTCCAATTTTAGTTATTATTTTAATTCCAGCAATAGTTATGTAATACCCCTTTCAAATTGCCACTAAAAACCCAAGTTTTTGGGCAAAAACCTGGGAAACTGGGTTTTTAAAGGTGATCTGAAAGGTATCGAGCTCCTGGTCCCGTGTCTAATAATAATACACCCAATGCAACCAATTGGATAGATTTGTTACTGTTGCTATGTAACAGTAAACAAGTCCCTCCCCAGGAGCAGCGCACAGCCCCTTCACAATATGTAAATGTATGTTAGAAAGCCGCGCTCCTTCCTAGCTGCAATGACTTCTACCCTAGGTATAAACCTCCACAATACCTATATTGGTCAAAAAGGCCAATAGTTAAACAATATAAAATAAATCTGGTAACAAGTCCTTTGCGCTAGAGTCTATGAATAAAGGAAGTTCTTGGTGGCACTGTACCTTCCTGTTTTCAATGTTCTTTAAGGATACATAAGTTCTTTTCAAATCGAGATTGACCGTTATCCTTTCTTACTTCCTCTGTTAGCCGTTGATTCAATCTTTTCCAATCCTCGTTCCGAGAAGAAAGAGAGATGTATCTAGTGTGAAACTGTTTAAATTTCAATGTACCCCACTGACACACAGATGTTTACTCACATATCACACATCTTGTTCCATAGGCATGTAACCGATTCTTTGTCTTCTTCTCAACTTCAGGTTTCCCTTAGCGACGTCCCAGATCCTGGATCCTCCTCCTCCCAACACCTGGAACCTCCCGGAACCGTGCAAAACACAAAACAAAACAAGGGGGGGATCCTTGTGCAGCTCACCACTTCAGGTAAGTATGTCACAGTCGATCCTACTTACACTTTCCACTTC
>WWET01000483.1:596416-608510 GCA_011038615.1 Limnodynastes dumerilii
TAAATGCCCTCTTTGATTTATGCACCTCAGTCAGATTGTTTTATATTTAATGAAACTTGTAAAGATGAATAGTGGAGATGTTACCCACAACAGCCAATCAAATTATTGCTTTCATTTACCAAAGCGAATGATAAATAATGATATCTAGCATCTAAATGGTTGCTATGGGCAACATCTCTATCACTGTACAGGCCAGTGATGTCACAATGTCCGCAGGTTGGTGATGTCACATAACCCCTCTTTATATTAGCCAGAGGTTGACCAGTGAGACTCACAGAGTTTTGTGGATTGTTCGGAGCAGGTTGATTGAATCAATTTGCTTCATTTCTCTATTATGAACCCTATTACTTTCTGTATTAGTGGAAAAACTAAAAAAAAAAAAAAACAACATCTGAGAGGCCGCACAGCCCAACGTGTAGCACCAGCCATGGCAGCATCAAGGTAAGAGGGACATTAGTATTGGAGTTTGGAAAACCCAAAAGTAAATCTCGCTCTATATATATTTTTTTTTTTTTTTTTATTACATTTTTTTATTATGTTTACTGCCTCTTTATCTATATATCAGTTCCCAATATGGTTAAATAATTTGGTTTTGTTTTGTTTTTTTGTTTTAACACATGAGAACACACAGCTTGGTTTACTATTTTATTGTTTTAATTATTTTATATATGTAATACACCTGCTCTATGAGCTGATTAGCATGGTGTTTCTATAAAAGGCACCTCCTACTAATCCAGGTTATCTCCTTCTGAAGAAACGGCAGACACTTGCCATGAAACGCGTTAAGGTCAACTGTATCCTATTCCTGGGAAACTTATGAATCTAGAATAACGAAGCTCATCTACTGCAAAAAGCACTTTATTTATCCTGTTACGATACCCGATACTTACAAAGAGCAATTTCAATATATATCATCCAAACGCATGTCCATTTGAAAGGGGAGGATCCACTGGTGCGGGAACATCGGTTCCGGCGGATCATCTACACTTGTGGGTGACTGATTGTGATCACCACTGACTGTTATCACCGCTTAACATCATCTCCATCTCCCGCAAGGACACTCATCAAACCCCGCATATATCCACTGAACAGCGGTAAGACCTGACCGGCCGGTCTATAATTATAGCGCTTTGTATTCGGAACTGCTCTTTTTTTCATGCATGCTTCTAACTGAGCAAGAGTAACACAAGTTGTAGAGCTCATTATAAACTAGATACAAATCTCAATCATCATTCAGTCAAACAAGACTGTTTCTTATTCCAGGAATACTCATATTTGCTTTGATTACTAGTGTATCAATTTATACCACTGATCTTTTATGCTCCTATATAGGAGAGGAGTTCAATTCAGCTACACTAATATCATTGTTAATTTTATTGTATGTCTAAGTATATTAATAAATTGTTATATAATTTTTTATCCAAGCTGTGTGTTCTAAGTTACATTCATTATAGCGCTGTAGGGAACCTTTTTCTATAAAACTTTCTTTACTGGGACAGTAGGCAGAGGTCCTGTCCGTACAAAAGCGCTCAGATAGGATTCAGATTGAGTCTTACTAAGATTTATAAATAGTGGTTCTTTGTGTATTTCTCAGTTATCACATTACTCTCCATGCATTATCAATCATCTGGTTATAATTTACACGTTTTTGACACGTGTGACCATGGGATTGGCCATTCATGACTATTTAAATCTGCACCTGGATGTTTCTACCTACACCTAGACAAAGCCCTATCGGGAGGCGAAACGCGCGTCGGCTACAAGCTACATAATCGGGTATATAGGTTGAGTGCGCTATTAAGCATCCCATCTCCATTCATGTGTCGTAGACACGTTACTAGGAGTATATGTCTGTTTTGTCTTCATTGTTATGGGAAGATACACTCATGGAAACTCTTATGATAATAACTGCTCTTCTATTTGGTTTAGCATCATACTGCAGTAGTCACCTCGCTGCTGTTTCTGCTGATGCCGCTGATTTCCTGGTAAGACAAATCAGCCAGTAATCTGCATATTTGATGAGCTTCTGGTGTAATTATTATTATGGCGTTCAGATCACACACAGAATAGACATTCCCAGTTCATGAAATGATTTCTTCTTTTCTCCCTGTTTATTATATGATCATGGAGGTTACATTGGGCCTGATCCAGACTAACACCCACCGCCGTAGGTACGGCGGGCGTATGCGTATGATCGGCATTTTCTGCCGATCTGCACATGCGCCGGGCAGATGTTGCCCGGCGTAGTTAGGGAAACCCGTTCCGTAGGATCAAGCATCCCTAACTGTTGCGTAGTTACGGCAAGGGGCCGTTCCTAACCGTAACTACGCTGTAGTTAGGCAAGGAAGGCGTGGAGAGGTAAGCAAATGAGGGCGGGTTTGGGACGTTACAATGCTGTGGCCGGCGTACTTATACTCTGTTATGCCGGCTAAAGTTAGGGTAGCCTTCAGCCGGCGTACCAGTGTGTAATTACTGAGCCGGCGGTGTGTAATTACACCGGCCACAGGGGGAGTGTCGGGGGGAGTACATGCCGATACGGCGTGGGTCTGGATCAGACCCATTTAGTCTAGCCTTTCTGTTAATCTATTTTTAATATATTATTGTGCAGTGTTCATATAAATATAGTATAGAATACAACGGACCAGATCTAGACCTTTGATTTTCCCCTCATGTGGGTGTGTTCAGATTCCATTTCATTCGCCTTTGCATTGTGCGATTGTGCATGAATCCATACTACCTTATCAGAATACAACCCGTCCTAATTAGGCCCAGTACTATCATATTTTTACGGTAAGTACAAAGGTAATACGAAGAAAAAATACAAACCTGAACGACTGAGTGTAATTCTTAATGATTTTAAGGCATTTATGATCATATGGAATTTAATAATGTAACTACCATACGATAACTTTCAATTGACTATCATAAATTACAGACTACATCCTAGTAACTGACATGCAATACAGACTGCATCCTAATGCTTGCCATACAATACAAACTGCATTTTAGTAACTACCATACAATACACATTATATCCTGGTGACCACAATATAATGCACACTGCATCTTAGTAACTGCCATACAATACACACAAACTTAGGACCGGATTAACAGCTGCGGCTTCTTAAGTGCGTTCTTTAGGAAATTACCTACTACGCGTAGATAGTGTAAATGCGGTCTTTAAACACTGCACTTAGATATTTAAGAAGGAAGTGGCCTGCTATGTCAGACTCTGTCCTTTTTTTAAGAAGAGTGGGTGAGTAAAGGGGTTTAAATTAGCCAGGGAGGGCGAAGGGAAGGAATCACTGTTCGTATTTTCCTTTTTAAGAAGGAAAATACGAACAGTTAGTTAAGGAAGCTCTATAGCAAGGTTCCTAAAAACATGGGTGGGTTGGGAGGCAGGTCAGATGAGTTAGGTACAGACTCATCCTGATCTGTGAACACAGTCCCTATTGATTACCATACAATACAGAATGCATGCTACTGACCATCATACAATACAGACTGCATCCTAGTAACCATGATACAATAACTGCTGTATCCTGTTGACCACCAAACAATACATATTGGGCCCAATTCAATTAGCTCACAATACGCTTTTTCCCATCATTTATGGTACCAAAAATTCGCAGATTTTTATGCGCACCTCTAGGGGCGCGCATAAAAATCCACAGAAAGAAATTTTCAGAATTAGCTTTGCACTGCAAGGCTAATTGATTTGGGCCTATTGCGTCTTCATGACTGCAACACAATATAAAAACTAAATCCCAGTGGCTGCCACACAGTAATACACACTGTGTCCTAATAGCAGCTATACAATACAGACGGCATTCTAGTAATTGTCACACAATACACACTGCATCCTCCTGACTACAAGACAATCCAAGCAAAGCTGCAGTTAGGACCTTGCACAAGCTATTGAACATGCCTACGTCCAGGAAGATGCTGATGAACGAAACTCTACAGCTGAGACTAGTTGAGTGGAATGTAATTGTGCAAATGCATCACTCAAGGTATGAAAATATTGCTTATGCCTTGTGGTGAGAGCACAGGTATATCAGGGGAAACAAATAGTATATAATTTTATTTAATAGTTATTTCTGACTGTTTATTTATTTAGTAAACTTGCTGTCAATTAAAAGAGAAAACCTGCACAATGTAAAAACCACATATTCACTATATATACCAGTGCGATTACGTCTGGATGACTGAGGAAGTAAGCGTAACTAAATTGTACTGGACTATTGAGTGGCCATTCGCACTTGTGCGCATACTTAAGGCCTCATTTACTAAGGTCGCTTTTGAAAACTGATTTGCTATCGCCAGGCATAGCCGCGCTTTTTGGGCGTTTTAAAATCGCCGTATTCACTAAGCTTCGATTTTGCTGCTCTTTTTAAAATCGCTGTCGATAGGCGTCGCTTTCCTTATCCAAAAAGCGCGGCACTCTTTGCTTAAAGAGCGCCGAAACGTCTATGTTTCTAATGATAATGTATACCTGTCGTTTTTGGTTTTTTTGTGAAAACCCGGGCTTTTACTCAAAATCGCCGTTGTTTCCAAAATTCCCACGAGATTAGATTGTCTCAAGTCTATGGTCTATGTGGATTCAATAGAGGTGACAGCAGCCAGGAGCGACACCCATATCCCGAGTCCCCTATGAGTAGAGAGAGAACGAACATTAAATATTCATATAAACTATTTTCAGGCACACAAGTTCATGAACAATATATAATCGCTCACCCAGCAGCCATCCTTTAGGCATTTGTGCATGTTCAAATTTGTCAAACAAGGATGACTGCCTCAGAATATAGGAATCATGGCATGACCCAGGGTAGCCAGCAAAGACACTCACAATTCTCATATTGGCATCACAGACCACCTGAACACTGAGGTAATGGTATTGATGCCTATTCACATATACATGTGCTCGCCGTTTAGGTGGTCTCAGCGGTATGTGAGTGCAATCTATAGCACCCAGGACATTGGGAAATCCTGAGATACTATAGAATGCTAGCTTATGAGCTTGCCATTGTGACTCCTGGCTGGGGAAGCAAATATATGTTTGCGCAAGTTTCTTTAGTGCACTTAACACGAGTCAAGTGACGGGAAAAACTTGGCTGTGAAAGTCCCACCACTCTCCCTGTGACTGGCTGAAAAGATCCAGTAGCCAGAAAGTGGAGGACAATGAATGGGAACGAGCTGTTGTTGTTTCCAAATCCCTACTTACCTGCTCACAAATTCTCAGGAGGTTAGCACGGTTCAGCCTAAATAGTTGCACAACCTCCTGTTCAGACAGGGAGTCCAGGTCCAAACACACATTAAACACCCGTGGATGACGGATAATGCGCTGCGTGCGCAGAATCTGGGGCTGGTGGTGGTCTCTCTCCTCCATGCTCTCTGTGGCTGCACTCCACCATGAATTAGGACAGCAATGCCACTAACAAAAATACCCTCCATGTTTACACTGAACAAACCCACATCTGATTGTAATTTAGCCCAGCCTTTTATAGGTACCAGAGGGCTGCAAGGCTTAATTATGGGGATTTTGCCAAAAGCGCCTCTACTACAGGACGCTTTTGTAAGTGGTGATTTTAAGGCGATCTTTGGGCAATTTAGCAAAGACGCACTTAGTGAATATGGCGATCTCTATGTCGAACATTGAAAAAAGCGCACAAGCGATTTTAAAGACGGCGCTTATGAAAAAGGTAAAAACCCCGGGACTTTGGCTTTAGTGAATACGGCGATTGCATAATCGCTGCCTAAGTACCGGGATTATGGGCGCCTTGGGAGTGGGTTTATGACATTATAACACAGCCCAGCATGTTTTCTTTTTGTGCTTGAATCTGTGTGAGTGTCTGTATTGCATCCTATAGAAGTGCAAGACACTATTCTTCTCACATCTGACCTGGCAATGTTTGTTAAAATATGCATGATATACCATTGACAATATAAGAGAGGTGTATGGGTGTTACCTCTCAAAAAAATGTAGGACCTTTGTTCTCAAACTTTCCCAGTTCAAGGTGCCCTTAGTGTCGCAATCATTTTTTCAAGGTGCCCATATGACAAAATAAGTACAGAACAATCCCATTTTTAGTTAATTTTCACCCAATATAATAACAGAATTTTTTTTAGCTTTTCTATGCAGAACGATTAATAAATATTCCTGAGAGGAGAGAGATCACTATCAGTGATGTCCCCAGTACTGAGAAAACAGCATTTTCATTATAAATAAAGCCCTTTGGTCTCATCCAACTAAAATAAAGATACTTCTGCAATTGTACTTCTATACAGCTTGCAAATCCTTATTACAAGTTACCAAATACGAGTTACATCTTCCCTCTCCTCTGTCTCTGCATTGCACTTTCTCAATCCCCTCTGTCCCCCGCTTACATCTCTACCCTTACTTTGAGGCTGATCCAGAGCTACGCCCGCCGTAGTTAATATGGCGGGGGGGGGGGGGGCGCAACGCCCACCGTAGTTAATATGGCGGGCGTAGGCGCAAAATCGTCTGAAAAGCCGATCTACGCATGCGTAACTGCGGCAACGCCCGCTCGTAGATCAGGCGTCCGTAGCTTCAGAGTAGTAACGCTGGAGGGGGCGTCCCCCAGCGTTCCTACACCAAGGTTAGTGCAGGGAGGCGGTGGGAGAGAGGGTAATGAGGCTGGGAGGGTGGCGTTATCGTACTAACGCTGCCATCCCAGCGTATTTGCACTCCCTTTCGCCGGCTGAAGTTAGGGTAGCCTTCAGCCAGCGTAAGGGAGTGTAAATACGATAGGGCAGGGGGAGTGTCAGGGGGAGGCCCACGATGTAACGCTGAGCGTTAGTATGCTCAGCGCTACATCGTAGGTCTGGATCAGGCCCTTTGTCTCTCCAGGCCCCTCCTCCTTCTCTCCATACCTGATGACAGTTTTTCCACTTATCTTTTGCTGTTTCTTGCTCTTCTTTCTTGTATCTGATGGCTTTCTTCTCTTGCTCCTTGTGGCACACTGGCTTTAAAATTACCTTAGTCCATTAGCTGTTTGCTGGCTTGGTATACACTTCAGGGTGTACAGTATTGTTTAGAAGTAATTTCTTATGCCCCGAGAGAAATAACACTTGTTCCCTACAAACTATGTTTTTGTGATTTTGGGCCAGATTTACTAAGCTGCGGGTCTGGAAAAGTGTAGATGTTGCTCATAGCAACTGATCATCTATTATTTACTAGAGAATCTCAACTAGAATATGATTAGTTGCTATGGGCAACATCTCCACTTTTCCAAACCCGCAGCTTAGTAAATCTGGCCCTTGGACAGAGATATTTTGAAGTGTTCTTGTTGTCAGGACATTTCTGATACTTCAGTGTGGTTGCAATGTGGCGGCTGCCAACTCTGCAGTGCAAGGAATTTCCAAGATGCTTGCTCAGGAAGAGGAAGCTGCTTGGACCAGCTTAATCGCGGTGGTTAGGAGCTCCCTGGGCAATCACAAGGCTGAGAACTATGTGGATTTGATTGAGGCTTTGGTGGAGAAATTTAACACAGTTGGGTGCAGGATGTCCCTGAAAGTCCATATTCTTGATGTTTATCTTGAGAAATTCAATGCACGCAACATAGTACCTGGAGGAGCAAGGTGAGCATTTCCACCAGGATGTTCTGGAGTTTTAATGGCACTACCAAGGACAGTATAACTAGAACATGATGGGAGACTACATATGGGGGCTGATGTATGAAAGTGATATACTGTATAACCATAACTCTTTTGTGGTTGCACAACTTTTGAGAGATAAGCAATTATGAAACTGCATGAACTCCTCAAGGACAGAAATGTTGTTACATGCTGTAATCTACAGTGTATGAGAGATCTGAGGTCTGATATTCATTGGGTTTCATAACAGAGGTTGTACTTTTTATTGAGGTTAGATCAGAAGGCTTATGTTTAATTGGGGTCAGATCTGGAGTCTGATGTTAATTTGAGGGTAGATCTGGGATTTGATTTTTACATGGTCAGATCTGTGGTCTGATGTGTAATTGGATGCCAGATCATTTGTTTTGTGGTTTAGATAATGATCAGAGCAGACACAGCTATTATTAATTTATTATTATTTTTACAGTTTTTATATAGTATAAAAACAGAATGGAAGTTGCTCAATCAATTTATAAGTATATGTTAAACAGGTGCGTGAAAGGCAGGGGGTTAACCTGCTAGCCACAGAAACAAAAGGAAAGAAAAGCCCCAGCACAGGTTTTATATAGTGGCAGCAAATACATTTTTATGCAACCATTCACATTCACCCTTCCCTGCCACATTGGCGTTTACAGTCTAAATTTTCTAATACACGCGTGTATACACACAGACTAGGTCTAACTAGGAACCAGGTCTCCACTGGAACCCCTGCTAGTGTGGACAGGCTAGGCTGCAGACGCCTAGCAGGTCACAGTGAACTGGTAGAGAGATACTAACTGCAGGAAACTCAGAGGAGAAATCCAAATAAGGTGGGATGGAATGCACACAACAATACGCATCGGTAGGTGAGGATGGAAAAAACAAAGTACACAGGCCATAGGCTATTAAGATGTGACATGGTACGCACAAAAATAGCACAAGAAGGGATGATGAATTGAGATGAAAGGCACACATAAATAACAGCACACTGTAAGGTGTGAGATGTGGAGCACATATAACCAGGAGGGGCTATGGGAGGTGAGGTGGAAAGCCAATGTGGTTTACAAAAGAGGTAGCAACTACAGTGAAAGCAAAAAAGATGGCCTTTCGGAATTATAAGCAATCTCAGAGGTACCAAAGGAAACTCCCAGGTGCTGAGGACAACAGGGGCACTCTCACAAACTACCATTCATACACACACAACCAAGATAAGGAATGGACCAGGAAGAGATGGAAGGAACAACAGCAGCAGAGGACTGGAACACACAAAAGAGCCACTCAGAAATCACAGACTATCCAACAAAATGACAACAGGCAAGGCATGTGTAAGGTGCTGTCTATTATAAATAGGGACTGCTAACCAGTCAATGGCCAGCAGCCTTCACACCCTAATCTAATCAGAGGCGGCAGGCATCTGGAGAGGGTAAGCGTGGCGTCTAACATGTCACTATTTACATGCTGCCATGATGGCATGTATCACAAGATCACAATGCCAGAAAGGTAAGTGCAACATGCCATCATAGAGCAATGCAGCCGCATGTAACAGGTGAGACCATACCAATAACCTTTAAACTACTTTCTAATGTAGTACCACTAATGATATATTGAGCTTTTTTAGCCCCAATTGCATGATTTGGCATTTTGGGGGGAAATTTTGCAAACTCCACACAGATAATGCCTTGAATGAATGCAAGGCAGATGTGGTATCACTGGAGCCACAGTACTGCCAAACTATCTCTCCGTTAATATTTATAATCTAATATTTCTTGTCATAATATTTAACTAGACTTTCTTCTGGTACTAAGTTATCTATTTTATTATACATTTTTTTGTCTAATATAGCAAAGTCAGAGAAATGTTTATGTGACACCATGGCCTCACACATTGATTAGTATGCTCATCTTTCTTTGCATATGTTTGTTCTTAAATTTCTAAAGTATGCATGTACTTCGCTTGCGCAGTTTATCCGTTCTTAAAAATATGCACGAAAACAGCAGCAGCTTCTTAACTGTGAATCTGATCCAGGGTTAGAACTTAAGGGGAAGGTTAGAGTAAAGCTGGGCACACACTACACTTTGTTTCTAACGATCCAATCTTTTTGACGATTTTTCGACTGGCTCCCACGATTTTTCTGCCGATGCATCGTTTATCTGGCAAATTAGGCTGTCTATAAAATCTGTTTAAACGATTACACGACCGATTCAACGATGTCATGTAAATCGGTTGTGTAATCGTTTGATTGGACCGATTATCGTTGGGAAAAAGTGTAGTGTGTAACCAGCATTAAACTGTGGGGCATGGAGGGTTAGGCTGCAAGGCACAAAAGGTGAGGGTTAGGGTTAAGCCTGAAGAATGGGAAGGTTAGGGTTAGGCTTCTGGATACATAGGGTTAGGAAGAGGTTAAGGGTAAGGTTAGCTAAAAACTCTTACCTTGACTGTTTGCGACTCCAGGAGTCCCATAAATGCCACTTTCTACAATGAAAACTACGGGCAATTTCATTCAGCTGCCAAACTAGGGACTTTTGGAAGAAAAACCATCGTACCGGCAAACCACATCCATCAGATGCAAATAACATGTTTGCCCACTAAGCATATGATTTTCTTTCTATGTTCCATTAACTTCAGCAACCCTGTTCATTCATTCTTCAGGTGAGTCTGGAACTCACAGCTGTAACTAATGTTCTTTAAATCATCCAAATCTCTGACACAACACTTTTTCTTTTCAAATAAATACACAACAAGTTGGTAACTTTTTTTTATTGTGCATATAACACTCACAGACAAAACATGGCACTCATTCACCGACACAATACAAAAATAGATTGGCAAGTTGTATTTTCTCAAACATGACAATGTGGCTGATGTCTCCGAGCTATTATAGAAATCTTGTTATAATATGGTTTAGAGACTTATGGAAATTTCTCAAATGGAAAATGCTAAAAGCAGGACAGTCTATGATAAATACATTAATGGCCAAACACCGTTGCCAGGCCACAGACGTAATATGGATTTTTCCATAAAAGTTAATTTTTAACTCCTCTGTTTATAGAGTATATTGCTTAGAGGAAAAACGTCACTGCAAAACTAGGGATCCCAAAGTCCAAAGTGGATTACTGCACAATGGAATGGTTTATCAACCTACAGAATAATACTGAGGGGGACCCTAAGGAGCAAAGATTAGAATTAGGTTGAAATGTGCTGATGGAGAGATAAGTCTTTTAGTCTATACATAAACAAATGGAGCAGATCAATTGCAGGCAGCAGAAAAGGCTTTTAAAGAAAATGCATTATTAATCATAGTAGGTTTATTATTAAAACTCCATCACCATCTAAGGTTCATAACAAATCTATTCACAGAGACTATGGGCTAGATTTACTAAACAGCCGAAAAGAAAAAGTGGATATGTTGTCCATAGCAACCAATAAGATTCTAGTTCTCACTTTTCTATTACATACTAGGGAGTGTCAGCTAGAGTCTGATTGGTTGCTGTAAGCGAACATCTCCATTTTTCTTTTGAGACGATTGGTAAATGTAGCCCTATGGGATTGATCCAGAGGTAGCAGTAATTGCACAAAATCATAGAAATCTGTATTGTACACCTGACGGTGGGTTTTTTTCTGTTTTGCAAGTAGGTAAAATATTTTGCTTTTGCATATTGCACACAAATACTGAAAAACTTTCATTGTAAGCTGTAATTTAGAGCTGGGTTACGACACATCACCTCACACAATAGTTCTGTCTATATGGTTGAAATTTGCCAATCCTCATACAATTCAACATGGTTTTGCCTACAATAGGTTTACATTTACCACCTATTATACTCTTACCCTCAAACTCTGGATCAGCCTCAAATATAGAACATTGTTATTTGTAAACTCTAATTTAGAGTTGTGCAACAAAACATCATCAATCTGCTTTCACATATTAACTTTGCTACCCCCTACAGAGAAAAAATTATGGTTTTGCTAATTTGCAGACTGACTCCTTTCTTGCTGTTGATAAAATTTTACCCGACACAACATAAATAACAATTATAAGGATAACAATTGAAAGCGTTATTTCTTGTGTTATCTGCATGATAATCTTGTCGAAACCATGCAATATGTATGTATGCATGCATGTATGTATGTATGTATGTATGTATGAATGTATTTATTCTCTCCCAACTCTGCCCCTTGGGCACTAAAAGGTGCAAAACCGGACCTGGACAACACAATGGGGTAGATCCTGAACTACGTCCGTCTTCCATAGACGGACGTAATTCACTGAACGATAGCTACTGGGCATGCGTAGTAGCTATTGTACGTAATCTGCGTATCATTTTCGATACGTAGATTGCGTATATGCACTCTAAAAGACCGCCTATACGCAATCTACGTATCGAAAACGATACGCAGATTACGTACAGTAGCTACTACGCATGCGCAGTAGCTACTGTTTATTGAACTACGTCCGTCT
>WWET01000483.1:633975-649985 GCA_011038615.1 Limnodynastes dumerilii
ATATCTATCTATCTCATATCTATCTATCTATCTATCTATCTATCTATCTATCTGTCTGTCTGTCTGTCTGTCTGTCTGTCTGTCTGTCTGTCTGTCTGTCTGTCTGTCTATCGGGTCTATTTACAATGATCATTTTCATGCAATAATGCCCATTCTCACATGAAAATGAAGTTTTTCTTATTTACAAACAAGGAATTGCCATGGAAAAGATCAGTTTCCATGGCGATCCATGTCAATATCGGGTTCTTTTCAGAACGGGCCAGCGCTTCGTTATATTTATTAACCCTCGGGGCAAAGTTTTTCAGCTCAGACTGACGTTAGTGATACAGTTCCAGTGATATCCCCATATAACCCCTTTTTCTCCCCCTAATAGCTGTTATTAGGGGAGGAAAAGGGTATATTTGGTATATATGGTGATCATATGAACTATTTTTATTATTTGTTGTCATAATCGTGTTACCCGAGAGCCACATAAATATGACAGGTCCACATTTAATGAGTGGCATGAAAACAAAATTATATCTTGCTTTCCAATCTCAAAATGTTCCGATGTCACTGAAAATAATTCTCTTATTCTTTTATAATGAGCCACTGGAGGAAAATGTTTAGGGGGAGTCAAAACATCAGAGTAGATCACTGAATATCACCAGAGTGACCAGCACTATACATATAAGCACTCTAGTAATGGATAGCAAATGATGGGTGTGCCATACATACACACATACATACATACATACATGTATACACACACACACACACACACACACACACACATACATACACACATACATACATATACACACACACATACATACATATATACACACACACATACACACACACACATACATACATACACACACACACACACACACACACATACATACACACACACGTACATAAAAAAAAATTAACTAAAGATAAATAGGTGTGAAAGCAAGGTTGTCGGTGGATTCTGAAGACGCTGACCATAACATCAGGTGAAATTTTGTAAAACAAACGAAAAAATCTATTAGATTTTCAATTCAGAATATGTGTTATAAGAAAAGCAATGTATTTTTCCTGTATGCAATAATAAACAATAAAACATTGTGACACTCACATAGCAACATGGGGGTAGATCCAGACCTATGGGCTAGTTACGTTAGAACCCGTAGTTACACTAGCGTAATTTCTATGCACTCTCCCTTGGCACTCCCTTGGCTGATTTTACGTACGTTCAGTGTTACGTGGCATATAATCTGCCATGCGCATGCGTAGTAAGTACAAATGGGCGATTTTACATTATCGGCTAGCGTCAATACGCTAGCGTACTTAGCTTAGGATCTGGCCCATGTTTTTTACATAGTATCTGCTACCATGGGTTAGATTTACTAAACTGCAAAAAAGGACAACTGGAGATGTTGCCCATAGCAACCAATCAAATTCTATCAGACATTCTCTAGTATGTAATAGGAAAGGGAGAGCTAGAATCTTATTGGTTGCTATGGGCAACATCTCCAGTTGTCCTTTTCCGCAGTTTAGTAAATCTAGCCCAAGGTGTTTACTCCATGGGTTTACTTTAAGGTATCTACTACAAGGTGTCTACTGCATCATGTCTACTACAAGATATCAATTACAAGGTGCCTACTATATGGTGTCTAATACATGGTGTTCAATGTTGTGTAAGACAAAGTAATCAGTAAATGCTGCATTTTGATCATTAATATGTCCTATCTTAGGATAAAAAGGTAAACATTTGCTACAAGTTACTAACCATTACATATCAAAATCATTATTTGAATAACACTTTAGCATGCTATTTATGTTGAACAGGTGGCATATTAATGCTTACCTGTGCATCCATTATTCCTTAATAACCTTTCTCCGCTGAGATACCAGTATGGCTTCCCCGGTGAAGGTAACAAAGGTAACAGGTTTACAGAACATAGATAAAAGTCAGAAAAGGGATGAGATGCAGACGTCCCATATTTCCCTATTTCTATGTGGCCGTTTTTTGCATTCTGCGCACGTATCTGAGCCAACCGATCAATACGTAAACTGTTCTATCCGGGCTTCCAACAAATGATACGGGAGAGCCACCAAAGGGTGGTACTTAGTTTTACAGGAACGTATTCACACTTAAGAATGATTTAGGTTCTTAAATTTAGGCAAAAAGTAGCAAGGCGATTCCCATGACACCCCCGGTTTTCTACTTCTTAACTGACTTGCGAATGCCATAGGGCTACCTTATCTTTAGGTTCGTAGTTGTGCATACGGCGGCTAATTAAGAACGTTGTTGGCTAACTGCGCCGTGATTTCCTCATTTAAATGTCTCCCTCCATCCAATCTTCTTATCTTCGTTCTTAAGTTTTCCCTGCACGCCCCTTCATTCTTAAGTCATTATGAACTTCGAGGAAACAGGTTTGTAATGGCGATTCAGAGCTGTCTCCTTCTTAAGTAATACGTAAATTATGTATATTAAGTTACTACGCCTGCGCAGTATATCCCTTCTTAAACATACACACCTAAAAAGCAGCATTTTCTTAACTGTGAATCAGGTCCACAATGTCCAGAATAATTCTGATCCAGACTTTCGACGCGCCACCAATTTAGAGATCATGGATGGAAAGAACATCCTCCGTACTCATATTAATGAGGCATGTGGTGTCTCTGATTGTTACATGCCTCCGTGCCATGCGGTCCAGCATGTAACTCACTTACCTTCCAGCGTCTGCAGCATCTCCGATGCGTGCCCATGCAGGCACGTGTCTGTGTCCTCTGAGCGCCGCAGTCGGGTCGGGCGCATGCTCTGTGGAGTTCATTTAACGGCGTCCTCATTGCTGAGGAGCAGCTAATCAGGTTCTGGGGGCTGGCATCTGTCCAATCAGAGGACAGCAGATCCTATATTAACACTGCCGGTTATAGAGTCTGATGCTCAGTCCTGTGATCTGCCCTTTATTGTGTCTAGTGCCTTGTGCCTAGTGAACTGTGTTTATTGCGTGCCCTGTTTCTCTCCAGCCCAGTCCCTTTTCCGTGTTACTCCTACTGTCTCCTGCCCGTCCTCTCTTGCTCCCTGGTGTTTATCCCAACCTGCGTTTCTTGCCTCTCTTGTGTGAGGGGAGATCCGTCAGTCCAGTCCTGTCTAGGTTATGCCGCCTCCGTCCCGTTTTGTGTTCTTTGTGGTTTGTTGCGGGTCATCCTCTGCTGACCTTGCCTCTTCCCGCTTTCTCTGCTCTGTCTACTTCTTCCGCTTCCGCTTCACCTCCATCTTGGTTTTCCCTTTCCTCTCCTACGAGTCCGGTTCAACGGGCCACGACCTGTTGTTGGGGCGCAGCCAAACCCATCCCCACCATCAGGGGCCCTGGTGAACACCACTCGATAACACAGACTCCGTGCCCCGGTAGCCGACTCGTAACACTGATGTGTTCATCATTACTGGGCGTTCCACTAATATATAGTCTGATGACCCAAAGCTGTATTCACAGATCCATTTTTGCACGGAGTTCCGTGCGTATTTTTAGGATCGGAGAAACTGCGCATGTGTAGTAACTTTATTTACGCTATTTACATTGAATTTACACCCGGTACTCCATTAGGCATGTACTTGGGAACCGCACTTGGGGACATACGTGCGGAGGGGCGTGGTTGAAATCCATATGGACAAAGTTATGTGAAAGTGGGTGGGGGAAGGCATTTAAATGAGCATTTGAGGGCGCGGTTAGTTACATACGCACGTACATCAGTATTATGCGCACGTAAATGCACACGTAGAGATAAGGGTGCTCTATGGAGGCGGAAGTCACCGAAAACCCGTCCGTGTGAGGGGAGTGTCACGTGCGTATAATTGCGTACCTAGAACTAACGGATCTGTGAATACGGCTCCCAGTCTCTAAACACAGGTAAAAGCACAACAGGTTTTATGTACAGTATTATCTACCAGCCCTAAAGCATTCCTTTAACATGATCTATCAGGACCAGGATTCCCAGCACGCTTCCCCAGGCATCGTCTCTGCACACATCCATACTCATGGGCAGGGGTGAGCCTTTGTCCCTCCGAGGTTTTTGGTGATCATCTTAAATGCATGGATGCAGCTGCTATGGTGATCAGAGGGGAAATAAGTGGGAGGCAGCTATCGCACCTGCTTCCAAGATGGGGGTTGTGTGTCCTGCAATTAACTTGTGTCTGCAGCCACCTGGCCTGCAAAGCAGTATTTACATAGGTCAGATATGTATTAATATAGGGATTTTCTAATTGCAGGGTCCAGATTCACTAAACTGCAGGAAAGGAAAAGTGCAGCCCATAGCAACCAATCAGATTCTAGCTGTCATTTTCTAGTATGTAATAGGAAAGTGAGAGCCAGAATCTGATTGGTTGCTATGGGTAACATCTACACTTTTCTTTCCCACAGCTTAGTAAATCTGGACCCAGGTGTTGTGAAATTACAGGGCGGTCTTTTCCATTGGGCACCATGGGCAGGTGCCCAGGGCCCAACAAGTCTGGGGGTCCTTGAGCTCTGCTTCCCAGCCTCAGCATTCATAGCATTTTCAGACTACCTGTCCTGGATTTTTACCCTCTAGGTCAATGTAGTCAGTCGGAAAATGCACTGACTGGCCACCAGTGACATCCGCAGACTTTCTCTCCAACTCTTATTTCAGGGATTGGAGCCAAGTGGCAAGCACCGTGTCTGCGTCGAGTGCCAACATACGTGCGGAGGGGCGTGGTTGAAATCCGTATGGACAAAGTTATGTGAAAGTGGGTGGGGGAAGGCATTTAAATGAGCATTTGAGGGCGCGGTTAGTTACATACGCACGTACATCAGTATTATGCGCACGTAAATGCACACGTAGAGATAAGGGTGCTCTATGGAGGCGGAAGTCACCGAAAACCCGTCCGTGTGAGGGGAGTGTCACGTGCGTATAATTGCGTACCTAGAACTAACGGATCTGTGAATACGGCTCCCAGTCTCTAAACACAGGTAAAAGCACAACAGGTTTTATGTACAGTATTATCTACCAGCCCTAAAGCATTCCTTTAACATGATCTATCAGGACCAGGATTCCCAGCACGCTTCCCCAGGCATCGTCTCTGCACACATCCATACTCATGGGCAGGGGTGAGCCTTTGTCCCTCCGAGGTTTTTGGTGATCATCTTAAATGCATGGATGCAGCTGCTATGGTGATCAGAGGGGAAATAAGTGGGAGGCAGCTATCGCACCTGCTTCCAAGATGGGGGTTGTGTGTCCTGCAATTAACTTGTGTCTGCAGCCACCTGGCCTGCAAAGCAGTATTTACATAGGTCAGATATGTATTAACCTAACCCCCTTATATGCAATCCTTTGGGTGACATTTTTTTGTAGTCCATTTCATTCCACTCTCAAAAATGTTCCTTAATCTGAGTAACCAGGTCTCATCAATCCATATTCATTAAACACTATCAATGTATAATGCATAATGATATTGAATTATTCAGATATTGAGTATAAGCAGTTAAACTCATACGTACACTCTTGTCCATCACTTCCCCTTCACACACACATATAGAGGATACAGTTTGTAAAGCTAAGACTGTGTCACTTTGTCATGTGTGCATCTGGGTGCAGACAATGACCATAACAATGGAAAATCAGATGACATTGACCGGCACTACACAGTCTGTGTCTTCTGCAAACAGTTGTAAAACCTTCTCTACTATTTGCTCTCAGATACCCTGCGTATCTTTTTATCTGTCCACACCGTTTTACATTCTTTATGGCACATTTGGCTAGCAGCCTGCCCACTGTGCCTACAGCCTCATGTTTGTGCATGCCTGTATTCCTATGAGACCCGTCCCTTCCCTTTCCTGGTAAATGTATGCATCAAACTTCCATGCTCAGCTGCCCATCTCAGTTGACTGAAACAAGTTAAAACTCAATCCACAGTCTCCAGATTCATCACTATTGCTATTATTTTCATGTGTTTTCTCTTGGGTTGCTGTCAGAACTGGTTTGTTGCTCATTATCTGTACTAAAACCCTTAAAATGACAGCATAACCACACCGAGATTTCATTCAATTATGTCCTCATCCATATTTTAAGGCTTGGTTTTAAAAAGGGATTCATTCTAAAACCAAGCATACAGAAATACATCTGCAGGATATTATGTCAGTATTATATTCTATTAATATTTCATGTTTTAGTACTAACATTTACACACGTCTAATAAATTATTTTGTTTCCTGCACGTTATTTGTAGAAAATCCTGAATGGAATAAGGGACATGTAAAATGTATATACATGGTGCTTACTCAGACACTACAAAAAGCTATAGCAAAAGAAAATAATACATGATAACTTCAGCCAATGACAAAGTAAAATTAAATAGTAAGATAGCAACAATTATTTAGTGTTACTTATGCTTGCATTGTGCTTTATAGATGATTTATATGTATATCATAATGAAGTACCTTTGTATAAAAATACTATCGTCTTCTATCTGATACTGAATATTACAGAGGCAGGTAGACAGCATTGGCATGAGTTGAAGGACATGGATGGTGGATGGTTAGTATAGGCGAGTGTGCACTTCAGCACCATAGACAGCACTGAAGACGAATCCGCACCAAGGACACGAGCGACCTCCAGCCTCTCTGCCAGCAGCTGGTTCCCTCGGAGGCAGCCTATTGCTAGAGTAGTGCCCATTCATATTATAGCTGTCCTGGTTCTTGGTATGGAGCCAAGACAGCCGTTATCCCATGATCTGCACCATGTCCCTATCCATGTCCCCTGCTCACAAGCCATAAGCATGCATGCAAGCCCATCATTACCTCTCAGTGTATCAGAGGTGGCTTCACAAGGACTGACTTCTGTGGCACTGGCAGAGAGACATCTTCAGTAGACTTTCCAATCCCCCTTCAGTGGTCCATTAATGAGCCGGCACTCCAAATGTTCCCCCCTGTATGTCTCCTGGGAGCTGATGTTAGAGCTGGCTAGAGGGAGATGATGATTATAGGAGAGCGGTGAGATCTCCCCTCCTCCTCCTCCTTCTGCCCCCTCCCTCAGTATCTCGCTTTTCTTTCTGGTTGTATTTGTCAAACATGCAGCAGAGGAAGCAGGGACGGAGGAGGTTTCAGGAGGACCAGGAGAAAGACATGAATGAGGCAAATGTGCGCATGAGCCTCGGAGCTTGGGGGCATCTGGCACGCCTGTCATACGCTGTTTGCTCCTTTATTGTCTGATTGTTCAGGGAAATGTTCTTTTCTTCCTACTATTCATCTAATCTGTTTGCAGTTTAACCCCTGCACTGCCGAACAACTCTGTGATCTGTGCATCTTAACAGCCTAACAGTTTAAACAGGGCTGTACTGTTACAGAAATAAAACCGTGTGCCCACATTTTGCATTCATAAAGCAATCAATGAACACGTACAAATCATGGATTAATGCACATTCTTTTCTTTTGTATCATTTAGGTGAATGCAATGATGGGAGATGGATCATTTATGGATTATTTGTGTCTCCTGGTCTGTGCTTCCTACTTCGCAGATCACATTACAGCAGGTTGTTAGTGCGCTGCAGTAATGTAATTATGTCCAGTCTGTCTCTCCATAGTTAGCCAGACTAATAGTTAATTATGGCCACTAAATAAGACTGACCTGACTCCCTGCCCTGAATAGATCTTAATGGTAATATGTGTGTGAAAGCATTGCATGCACCAAATATACATTATTATACAGCCTACAGTGCAGATAGAATTACAAGCTTTATGTTTAATCTGCATAATAGAGCTCAAAAAGGAAACTTCATCTCTCTAATTCTGAGGAAGGTTCAGGTGAGCAGGAACTCAGCTTAGAGCAGCTACTTCTGACAGCTGAATCGTGGTCATATCAGTGTCAGAAATAGTTGTAATACAGAAAATTTCCTTTAGGGAACAGGTATTATGTTAAATGACTCTATTTTGGATTAATCAGCAGGGAATGAAAGGTTAAGGTTAGGCAGCTAGAAGGAGAAGGCTTGGGCTAGGCTGTGGGACAGGAAGAATTAGGTTTATGCTGTGGGACAGGAAGGGTTAATGTTAGGCTGTTAAAATGCAAAGCTTAGGTTAGGCTTTGTGACAGGGAGGATTAGGGTAAAACTGGCCATACACTAGGACGATTACCGATCCCAGCAGAAGGTGGCCTGAATAGAGGGATGATTTCCCATTATCGGTACCATACACCTCTTGATAGCAGAAAAGGGAGCCTATCAGTTATCATTCAAAAGATCAAATAATCGTATAACTAGCATTTATGGTACGTTTATTTGGCATTATATAAAGTTATCATGCTCACTATCTACAGCAATTATTGGCCTGATCAGCCGATAATTGGATGATTGGGACGATAATCGCTTTAGTGTAGGGCCAGCTTTAGAGTGAGTTTTCCTCTCTCAGCCATCTCCTAACAACATTTTCATCACCAAATTTACTGTAGGGATGTGGTCGCAAATCAGCCAATCTACACGGCAAACCACATCCAAGTGACGAAATAAATACAATGATACACTATATAATGGGGTCTATTTATACACAGCTTCATTTCACTGTGAACAAAGCTGCATCAGGCTGGCTTATCTTCACAGTGAGTCTGGCAGCTTCAGATTTACAACTACTCACTTCTCCTGCGAGATTCCGTGATGATCTGCCGGGTCACCGCAGGACTTCTCATTCATGCGATGCATGAATGAAGTACTGCACATGCGCATTGCTTCTCTTTTGGCACTTTGAATTTCTCAAGTCCCGACATGAGACACCTGCAGTCTGACGGGTTGCCCCGACAATTGAGTTTTTACTATTTACTTCTTTTTTTATATTTTATATTATATTTTTTTACTTATAAAAAAAAAAGTATTTTATTTATTTATATTTTTTACTAGATTAATATTCTTATGTATTCCGGCGGTCTCCCCTTATATACCAGCTATTAGGGGGAGGAAAAGAGGGGTATATGGGGACATCACTGGGATACTTACCCTTAACCTCAGCCTCAGCTGGCATTAGTCTTACACCAGGAGCGGAGTGTAAAACTCAGTTCCGGCATTTTTTAAATATTATACAGTTAATTTTAATGCGACAGTGCCAGTTTTAAATTGAAAACTGGCACTATTGCATTAATATGATCTATGTAAATAGACCCCATAGAAACACAGAAACATTGCAGTCCGACGGGTTGCCCCGACAATTGAGTTTTTACTATTTACTTCTTTTTTTAGATTTTATATTATATATTTTTTACTTATAAAAAAAAAGTATTTTATTTATTTATATTTTTTACTAGATTAATATTCTTATGTATTCTGGCGGTCTCCCCATATATACCAACTATTAGGGGGAGGAAAAGAGGGGTATATGGGGACATAACTGGGATTCTTACCCTTAACGTCAGCCTCAGCTGGCATTAGTCTTACACCAGGAGCGGAGTGTAAAACTCAGTTCCGGCATTTTGTAAATATTATACAGTTAATTTTAATGCGATAGTGCCAGTTTTAAAGTGAAAAACTGGCACTATTGCATTAATATGATCTATGTAAATAGACCCCATAGAAAGTTTCAGAAACATTGTAATCTTTAAAATTTAAATATGATTTTTAAAAAAACACAAACAACCAATACAGTTAAAAAGGTAAAACTAATGGTGTTTGTTAAAAAAGATGTAAATGTATAAAAAAATCTTAAATAAAACAAAAAAATGCTTTGCACAAAATGTAAAATCAGCATAGGATTTAAAAAACAAGCCTTTATTTGTTTAATTTTCAAAAAACACATCTATTGATAAAAACACGCAGCAGGTGTGGCCTTGACTAAGTAAGTGATGACGCATAGCTTCACAGCAAACAATAGGGTTCATCAACTTTATGTTTAATTATGTTTAATTTGTGAATTAGAGTTGAGTTAGGAAATATCACTTCTGAACTCTAATTCTGTTTTCACGGTTTAAATTTGCCTTCCCTCACAGTTCAACATTGTTTTGCCAACGTCAACACTTACATGTTTTTTTCTCTTACTCACAACCCCAAAATGTGCAAACAGCTTTAGAGTTGATTTTATTTTTTTATCTCAACTAAATTACTTTTCCTTTCCCTTTTTTTTTAAAGCTATTTGTATGCAATAAGCAAAAGGAAAGTATCATCTCTGCATATGCATACAAATAAATAGAGTTAATTTGCATCTAGATACAGACATATAATTCTGCCGATCCTGAGCGGGGATCCAGCTGACTTCCTAGTGGACAAAGGAGGCCACTCCCCTTGCTTATACAGATTCCAACAGCCCGTCCTCAATGTACTATGTACTTACTTCCCACTCCCACTTAGCACCATCTGCATCCCACCGCACCGCAAGGCGCGTAAGTGGTATGACTTCACGCAGGCGCCCTCCAGATGTTACACTAGGGTTACTATAGTAACCCTAGTGTATAAACTTAGAAACTTATATAAACTTTGTTCCGTCCAAGGCCATTTCAGTGGAAATGGGCTGTGCTTCCCCTCCGCTTAAGTGGTGGGGGGAAGCATGCAAGGTGTACAGTGTGAGAGGAGGCTCCCACAATGCTGTGGATCAGTGGTTGTACGGACCACTTATCTGCACTATAGAGAAAATGCAGGCTTATGGCAGCATAAGCTGCCATAAAGCCCCCACTAGAGAGGGGAGTGACAGGGGGAGTGCAGTCCCCTCTCACTCGTGGATGTACAGACCCCCTCCTTCTACAATACCACGCTCTCTACAATATCACCCTCTAAAACAATGCTCCCGCACCGCCGAACACCTCTGGCGTAAATCTCGCTAACTTTCTGTCTTCCTCCACTTTAAATTCATCCTTTCCTCTTACTGCTCTGCCCTTGCCCAAGCCAAGCACATTTTCTTCAAATCTCTAATCATCTCCCAAGCATCCAACCCCCGTCGCCTCGTTGCCACCTTTAACACTCTCCTCTCCATGCCCCCGCCTTCCATCCCACTCTCTATCTCCATTTCCAACTTTGCCTTCTAGTTCTCATCCAAATTTATCTCTATCTGAAATTACATCTCCTCCACCATGCCCACCCATTCCTTCCCCAACTCTCCACCCCCACTCCCACCCAACCATCATGAGTCCCTCTATGCAATCATCATGAGTTTTCTTCTTTCCATCCTACGACAAGTGATGAAATTCACTTCCTTATAATACCCTCACCACCCTCACCCTGCCCTGTGGACCCTATTCCCTCACACTTTCTCAAACATCTCTCTCCCACTGCCTGCTCCCATATAGCCCACCATTTCAAACTTTCCCTTTCATCTGGTATCTTCCCTTTCTCTTTAAAGCATGCCCTTGTGTCTCCCATTCTCAAAAAAACCTAATCTGGACCCTACATCCCCCTCCAGCTACCGACCTATATCCCTTCTCCCCTTCACCTCCAAACTCCTTGAGCTCTTAGTCTACCAATGTCTCATAAGCTACCTTACTGACAACTCTCTCCTAGACCCCCCCCAATCTGGTTTCCGGCCCTTCCATTCCACTGAGACTGCCCTTACCAAAGTGACCAATGATCTGTTATCTGCCAAATCCAAGGGCCACTACTCCATCCTCATCCTATATGATCTATCAGTGCATTTGACATTGTTGATCATCCTCTTCTCCGCTTCAAACCCTCTGCTCTTTTGGTCTCACTGACACTGCTCTCTCTTGGTTTTTCTCCTATCTATCTGACCGCACCTTCTCTGTCTCCACCCCTAAATCATCCTCCCCCCTCCGCTTCCTGTTGGTGTTGTGTCCCCCAGGGCTCTGTCCTTGGCCCACTCCTCTTCTCCCTCTAAACCTCCTCACTGGGGGGTAACCTCATCAGCACCGTTGGTTTCAACTACCACTTTTACGCTGATGATACTCAAATTTACCTCTCCTCCCCAACCTCAGCCCCTCTCTTCTGTCTAAGATTTCCGAGTGCCTTGCGTCCCTATCCACATGGATGGCCAAACGCTTCCTAAAGCTGAATAAGGACAAAACGGAAATTATTGTTTCTCCTCCCCCCCCTCCATCACCATAACCATTGATGATACCTCTGTTTCCTCATCCCCTCAAGTTTACTGCCTAGGTGTCATCCTTGACTCCTCACTTTCCTTTATACCACAAATCCATACCCTCTCTCATTCTTGTCATTTCCACCTACACAACATTGCATGCATCCTCCCCTTTCTCACCAATAAAGCTACTAAAACTCTCATCCACGCTCTAGTCATATCACGCCTAGACTACTGTAACCTCCTCCTCGTAGGTCTCCAGCTCACCCGTCTTATCCCCCTTCAATCTATACTCAGTGCTACTTCCAGGCTTATCTTCCTCTCATGCAACTCTACCTCGGCCTCTCCTTTATGTCAAATTCTCCACTGGCTTCCTGTCCCCTTCAGACCTCTATTTAAACTTATCCTCACCTTTAAGACCATCTCCTCGTCCACTGCTCCCTACCTCTCTTCCCTCATCAACATACACACCCCTTCCCGCCCTCTCCGTTCTGCTAACCAGCACTGTCTGACCTCTTTGCTGATCACCACATCTCATGCCCGTATCCAGGGCTTCTCCCATGCTGCACCTCTGCACTGGAAGGACCTACCTTCTTCAGTCAGACTCTCCCCCACATTGCAGGTCTTCAAGCGTTCACTCAAAACGCACCTGTTCAGGCTAGCCTACCCCTCCTCCACTTAACATCCTCACTGCATCCACATCTATCCCTTTTTTTTACTTCCTTCCCCCTCTCCTCCGCTCACACCAGCTGTCTACTTCCTTCCCCCTCCTTATGTCGTCTGTAAGTTCATCCCTCCCACTTAGTGTGTTAGCTCATGTGAGCAGGGCCCTCCATCCTAGTGTTGTTCATTCCTTCACCACTCCCTTCTCACTTCGTACCCTCTTGTCACCCTCTGCTACCCTTTTATCCCATGCCCACCTGGTGGCTCCCTCTCAACCTCTACCCGCACTCTATCCCCTCATCCTTAATCTACCAAGCTTGACACCTCGCATTTTTCCTTGCTGTCTGTGCTTGCTTCACTTTATTGTATTTTTGTGATATTTTTATATTTAGATTGTACTTTATTATGGACTATGCTGTCAATCCCTGCGCTGTATGTCTCTTCTGTATTTTAATTTATTTTCGGCACTGCGGACACCTTGTGGTGCCTTATGAATAAACAATAATAATAATAATAAAAAGTTTCTAAATCTTAGCCATCGTTTATTATCTATTATTAGTCTTGTAGATACTGACATATATCTGTAAGAAAAGAACTGAAGAAGAAGAAAATACATAAATATTTATTGCAGTATACCCCATTCCAAATAATTATGGTTCCTAGATTTGTCTTTTGTGCTAAATAGAGATATCACATTGATACATAATTAAAGTCCGTGAGCTGACGTCTGTTGAGGCACAGGATGGAGAATTTCGTCATGTGACATTTTCATGGTAATTACAACAGAAGGTCACATTTCCTGCACCTACACACTGCACAACACATACTGGGAAATTGTATTTATCTATTATTATGTTTCTGCGTACAATATTATTTTTATCTGCATGGTGTCTGCAAAGACTTCTAGTTAAAACACATTGATATTTAGGGCTTATTATTCATTTATGGTAAATTCTATTGCCATTAAAACAAATCCACAGAACATAAGATTTTGAAAGATCTGTTTTAGGTATTTCAATACGCAGAGTATGTTGTAGTTAAATGATATTTATGTACCTTGGGCCATGATGATATAGCCACAAGGGGCAGAGTTTCTTTAGGATACAGAAGCATTAATGAGCCTTTTCCTGGCAGATGTGAATCACATCATTCTGGTGTGATTGTAATATTGTTGCACGTGGCAATGCAATAAAATCCTGCAGATGTGTGTTGTAGTCTCTCTGTAAAATGGGTATTTATCCTCCTAATAATGATTCCTGTTCCTTATGACTGTTATATGTCAGCAGGGAAGAATATGTTTGATACTGCTGACAGTGCTCATTGGAATCAGTTATAAAATGTGTTGTATACATGAATTAAATAAAATTTACATAATGTGAGTGCACTAAACACAATCCCTAAAATAATGTAACACTCTTGTGAACCAAAATCTCAATTAAAAGGTGAAAATCAAATAAAAAAATATATATTTGTACACATGAATTATAAATAGATGAATTATAAATCTACCTTCCATTTCTGATGTCTGTCCTCTCTAGTACTTGTGCTTTCTCTGACTGCAGGCGTTTTTCTAATCCACAAAGGGGTATACACTAGTGATTAAAAACACTCTGGGCTTGATTCATACTTAGGAAGCTTTAGCTTCTTAAGTGCGGGAAATAATAAATGAGCTATTAGACATCGCTCCAAAATTCAGACTTCTGACTGCAACAGTTGTGCCTAAACAAACAACATTGCAGACTGGCTGGTTACAAACAACTGGGACAAAATCGAACCATTGGCTTGCACAGAAGAGCATCTCGACTGTTTAGCAGCATCCAGGATAAGACAGAGTGAGCTCAAACAATGCTAGAGTGCTATCTAGCTGCCTCCAACACAAACCAATGTTATAAACCAGTGGCATCACTACCATGGGTACAAGAGGTGTGGTCTCTGGTCTGTTCTCTTGAGAGCAAAGTGGTGCCAGCAGAATAGCCCAGAAGACCGGCGGAGCTTTATGGGCAACCCACTGAAATGTGCTATGGTGTCGGCTATGTTAATCTCCACCACTGAACAACTCGGATATTTGCCTTACTTAATTAGCCTGTCCAGTTAAATGGGTAAACAATAGATTTTGAGGTGTTTGAATTTAATGATATTTTACAGGAATTTCCATACTTAGTAAAGAGTAAAATTGTGAACTTGATAAATAAACGCAGGTTAAAAATCCGCAATACCGTTTCAGAGAAAATAAAGAACCCGATTAACCACTATCCCTGTGTCGGGAGTGCCACGTAAAGACATAGGGCGGGATTCACAACACCGTAATTTTTTTACATATGTGCCTAATTTTGCGATAAAGCATGTGTAGTAACTATTTTACGCTATCTACGTAGCGTTTCGTTACTTAGATTGCGTACTTGCGTAGTAGCTAGAATCGCAAAATTAGGCACGTATGTAAAAAATGACAGTGTTGGGAATCCCGCCCATAGGTCTTTGCTGCATATTTTTAGATATATGTGGACTTAATTAGCTGTGAATCGGCCGTGCGTTAAGGTGCTTAAAATTGGTTATTATTCAAAGATACGTAAATAAATGCAATGATTATGATTCTGAAAAGTACATTTTTTTGTTGTTTTATAAACAGCAAGTACTCTCATTAACATACGTATGTAAACAAAAATAGCATTTAAACTACAAAATACAAGACATACCTAACAAAACACTTAAAGGCATCCTGCATGGTTATACATACAATGACACACTACATATAGAGGACCGGATTCACAGATACGACTTTGCTTGTTTTTGCGTGTGTATTTTTTGGATCGGATTATCTGCGCATGCGTGGTAACTTTTTCCACGCAATTTACGTAGGGTTTAGGCATAGAAGTCCATTAGGCAATTACTAAATCGCACTTAGTGACATACGTACGGAGGGGTGTGGTTGTCTTCCGTACGTGCGGAGTTACGTGCGGAGTTACATGAAAGTGGGTGGGGGGGGGCATTTAAACGTAGAGTTAAAGTTACCTTATGGACGTGTAAGTCACTGAAAATCCATCCATGAGAGGGGCTTGTCATGGGTGTTGCCTTGCCACGTACGTGTGTATATTTGTGTACTTTATACACACACATCTGTGAATAAAAAACTGTGAATAATACACATATAGTGTTGTGGCTTGCACTTTGTAGCATGCGATGGGAAAATACCACTTAAGGGCAAAAAGATGCAGTCAATAATATGAAAGCTGTATTTGTTATGTGCTGCGCTGACACGCGGCCGACTCACCTCTTCAGCCGCACACGCTGTGCCCGTCAGGAGGATCGCTGTCACGGCAGCCATTCCACCTCGCGGCTCTCCCCCTCCTTTCCACCCACACCTCC
>WWET01000483.1:650033-663008 GCA_011038615.1 Limnodynastes dumerilii
TTCTCGAGCGCGCCAGCCTGTAGCTGCCCAGTACCTTGCCTGTCTACCAAGTGTTTCATTACCCTCTCTCCCACCTTAGTGTCTTATACCATTGTACTTACCTCACCTCTCCTGTATACCTGTATATGTTAACCCCTTTGGGGGTTGCCGCTGGTGTGTGTGTGTGTGAGTGATTGCCCCAGTTTGTCTAGTCAGTCCTGTTGGTCCCGTCAACCTCTCTCTTGTCCTTTTGTTATTGTTTACTGTTATTTGTTGTCTGTTACAGGTCATATTTTACTGACCTGTCTCCTCCTACTTTCTTCTCTTACTGACGCCTCACCTACCTTATTCCATCTGTTCTTCCTCTTCCTCTCCCGGGTATTGCGCCGGGGTTGCGACCTGTGGGTAAACCGGCAGCGCCAGACTATCCTCACCTTCAGAGGCTCTAGTGAAGAACACGGTCCTGCTAGACTCCGCACCTTGGTAAAGCGACGCCTGCCTCTCCAGACGGCCACCCCGGTCCTCAACTCAGGTAATTCCGGTGGTGCCGTAACATTATAACCGACCTAAGAAACAGATTACTACTCCCGTAGTAACATGGATGCTACGGCAGAGGCCATCAACGCCCTTATAGCCCAGGTGTCCAACCTGGGTCAAATCGTCCAGTCACTGACTGCCAAGTTCCAGTCCCAGGATAAGGCAATCGCTTCCCTACGACCTTCCCGCGCTTTTTGCTTCAGCACCTGATCCACCTCAGGCTTTAACGGATATCAAGGTGAACCTTCCAGACCGCTTTTCGGGGGACAGATCTCAATTTACTTTGTTCAGAGAAAGCTGCAAATTATACTTTCAGCTAAGACCCAATTCCTCAGGCACGGAAGTTCAGAAAGTGGGGCTGATCATCACCCTACTCCAAGGGGATCCTCAGACGTGGGCCTTCAGCCTTTCTCCGGACAATCCTGCCCGGCTTTCTGTGGACGCCTTCTTCGAGGCCTTGGGCCTACTCTACGATGACCCAGATCGTCTAGCTACAGCGGAAGCAAAGCTTCGAGCCTTATGGCAAGGATGAAGAACGGCAGAAGAATATAGTGCTGAGTTCCGGCGCTGGTCTCACGATTCCGGTTGGAATGATCCTGCTCTCCGGAGTCAATACCGTGTCGGCCTTACAGGACGAATCAAGGACGCCTTGGTCCAGTTCTCTATTCCAGCGACTCTGGACGACCTGATGCGTCTGGCTATTAAAATCGACTGTCGCCTGAAGGAACACTGGTTGGAGAAAGACCCCTCTGCGCTCCTTTACTCACACCATGTCTCTCCAGAGAATCGGGAGAGTTCGCTCCTGGAGGATCCTATGCAGATCGACACCTTCCGTCTCTCTAAACAAGAGAAGTCCCGGCGTCGCCTCATGGGGTTGTGCCTATACTGTGGAGGTAAGGCTCACCAAGCAGACAACTGCCCCAACAAACCTGCTCCCCCGGGAAATGTCTAACCCAGTCGGAGGAAGAAGGGCTCCATCTGGGTATTCACCTCATCTCCACTAAAAATTCCCTTCTAGTCCCTGCCAGCCTGCATCTTGGTGACCAGAAGGTCGATATCCTTGCCTTTATCGATTCTGGAGCTGCAGGGAATTTCCTTGTCTTCTCCGATAAAGCCTCAGAAGAACTTCCTCCTCATCGGCAGTCTGATTTCGCCATCGACCTGGTACCAGGAGCTAAACTCCCCAAGGGAAGGCTTTTCTCACTCTCCCGTCCAGAAGAGTCCGCCATGGAGGAATATATTCAGGACAATCTTCATAAAGGTTTTATTCGTCCTTCCAAATCGCCTGTTGGAGCAGGGTTTTTCTTCGTGGCCAAGAAGGATGGCTCGTTAAGGCCATGTATCGATTATTGGGCTTTAAACAAGATCACCATACGGAACTCTTACCCCATTCCACGCATCTCTGATCTCTTTGACCATCTCAGAGGAGCAGTTGTATACACCAAGATTGACCTTCGTGGGGCCTACAACCTTTTCAGAATCAGAGAGGGGGATGAGTGGAAGACTGCTTTCAACACCCACTCCGGGCATTATGAGTACCTAGTCATACCATTTGGTCTCTGTAATGCCCCGGCCGTCTTCCAAGACCTGATTAATGAAATCCTTCGGGAGTTCCTGGGAAGATTTATTGTAGTCTACCTCGATGACATACTTATCTTCTCCCGGGATTTGGAATTTCATCGTCAGCAGGTCCGTCAGGTTCTCTCCCGTCTTCGTGAACATCAGCTGTTTGCCAAGCCCGAGAAATGTGAGTTTGAAGTGGATAAAGTCACTTTCTTGGGTTATGTCATCTCTCCTGATGGATTCTCCATGGATCCAGCAAAGGTAAAGGCCATCCTGGACTGGGCTCAACCTGCTAACCTGAAGGCTACTCAGCGCTTTTTGGGGTTCTCCAATTATTACAGGCGCTTTATCCGGGGCCTATCCCTGCTCGTCACTCCCATCTCGGATCTCACCAAGAAGGGAGCCAATCCCAGTAAATGGCCACCTAGAGCGTTCCAGGCCTTCCAAGCTCTCAAACAAGCATTCATCTCAGCCCCCATTTTATGACATCCTGACCCGGACCTACCCTTCATTGTGGAGGCGGATGCCTCCGATGTCGGAGCAGGGGCAGTTCTTTCTCAACAGGACTCTGCGGATGGCAAGTCTTATCCATGCGCATATTTCTCAAGGAAATTCTCATCGGCGGAGAGGAACTACGATGTGGGCAACAGGGAGCTGTTGGCCATCAAAATGGCCTTTGACGAGTGGAGGCATTGGCTGGAAGGAACCTCCCATACCATTGTGGTCCTCACAGATCACAAGAATCTGGCATATATCAAAGCCGCCAAAAGATTGACTCCCAGACAAGCCAGATGGGCGCTCTTCTTTACCCGGTTCAACTTTATAAACACTTTCCGCCCACATTCTCAAAACAAGAGAGCAGATGGTTTATCTCGATCGTTTTCTCCTGAGCATGCTCCCTTCACTCCCGCCCTTCCCATCCTACCGTCTGCATCAATCTTCGTGGGTATTACCCAGGATCTGCACTCTCATCAGAGGAGCACAGGAACATGCACCTCCGCAGAGACCACGCAACTGTCTCTTTGTTCCCGAAAACCTCAGGAAGTCAGTCCTCTTGGAGACGCACGCTTGTAAGACTGCAGGTCACCCAGGCGTTCAGAAAACCTTGGATTTACTCTCACGCAACGTTTGGTGGCCCGCCATGTCCAAAGATGTGAGAGAATTCATTAAATCCTGTTTAGTCTGTACCCAAATCAAGTCTCCCCGTTCTCCTCCTGTGGAGCTTCTTCACCCGTTGTCCATCCCCAAACGTCCTAGGACCCACCTGTCCATGGATTTCCTTACGGACCTTCCGAAGTCATCAGGGAACACGGTCATTTGGGTCGTTGTAGATCATTTCAGCAAAATGGCCCACTTTGTGCCTCTGGAAGGATTACCCTCTGCTCAACTATTGGCTGATCTCTTCATCAAACACATTGTTCGACTTCATGGTCTCCCTTCTGATGTCGTCTCGGATAGAGGATCCCAATTTGTCGCCGGCTTTTGGAAGGCCTTCTGTAGATCGCTACGTATTACTGTCAGCCTGTCCTCGGGGTACCATCCTCAATCCAACGGTCAGACAGAGCGCGTCAATCAAATCCTGGAGCAATACTTACGCTGTTATACTTCCAAGCTACAAGACAACTTGGCACAGAACCTGTGCTGGGCAGAATTTGCCTACAACAACTCTTCTCATTCCACGACTAAAGTCTCTCCGTTCTTTTGCGCCTGGGGTCATCATCCTAGGATCAACTCTCTTCCACAGCCTGAGGTGGATCATTCAACAGACTCCCGTGAAATCGCCAGGAACATTAAAGCGGTCTGGACCAAGGTGACAGATTCCCTTCACCAAGGGGCCATCTCTTCTAAAACTAAGGCCGATCGTCGGAGAACCAGTGGTTCTTTCAAAGTGGGCGACAATGTCTGGCTTACCACTAAAAACATCCATATCCGCCAACCTTGTAAGAAGTTGGGGCCTCGTTTCATCGGACCGTTTGTTATCTTAAAGAAAATCAACCCTGTAGCCTTTAAGTTAGAACTTCCTCGTAACATGAGAATCCCAAATGCCTTCCTCATCACTCTTCTTAAACCCTTCTGGAAGTCCAAAAGGTTTACATCTGGTCCTCTTTCCAAGCCGCCTCCTGTAATAGTCGAAGGTCAAGAAGAGTTCGTGGTAGAGTCCATCCTGGATTCTAAAAAGGTTCAAGGTCAAGTTCACTACCTTGTGCATTGGAAGGGTTACGGTCCTGATGAGCGACAATGGGTTCCAGCACGAAATCTCCATGTCAACAAGCTTCTTAAAAACTTCCATTGCAAGTTCCCAGATAAACCAGTACCTAGGGGTATCATAACCCCTCATCAAAGGGGGGGTACTGTTATTTGCCACTCTGACACGTGGCTTACTCACCTCTCCGGCCGCACACAGGCCGTGCCCGACATGTGGATTCCCGTCACTGCAGCCTTTCCACCTCCTCTCCAGCCACACATGCCGCTCACAGAATAAAAACAAAAGCACGTGGAGCGTCGCCGCAGCTTCGGGCAGGCACACGCTCCACCTCCTCTCCTTCAGTGTGATCACGTCTCCCCGCACTGGGAGACGTTTCCCATAGTATTGGAGGCTGGTCTGAGTCCAGCTGCCTCTATTTCAGCCCCTGCGTGCAGCAGCTCAGTGCCGGTTATAGTCTCTTGCCAAAGTAACTGTGCCTGCTGCTCTCTCTCTCTCCTTGCCTAGTGCTTTTCTCTCTTGATCTTGAGTGCCCCAGCCTTGTTCCTTCCCAGTACCTTGCATGTCTACCTAGTGTTTCGTTACCCTCTCTCCCACCTTAGTGTCTTATACCATTGTACTTACCTCACCTCTCCTGAATACCTGTATATGTTAACCCCTTTGGGGGTTGCCGCTGTGTGTGTGTGAGTGATTGCCCCAGTTAGTCTAGTCAGTCCCATTTGTTCAGTTTACCCTTCTCTTGTCCTTTGTCACTGTTTATCGTTATTTGTTGTTTGTTACAGGTCATATCCTACTGACCTGTCTCCTCCGACTTTCTTCTCTTTCTGACGTCCTGCCTCTCTTATTCCATCTGTGCTTCTTCTTCCTCTCCCGGGTTTTGCTCCGGGGTTGCGACCTGTAGGTAAACCGGAGGCACCAGACTATCCTCACCTTCTGAGGCTCTATTGAAAAATATGGTCCTGCTAGATTCCGCACCTTGGTAAAGCGACGCCCGCCTCTTCAGACGGCCACCCCGGTCCTCAACTCAGGTAATACCGGTGGTGCTGTAACACCCAAGGCCATTGACGAGCGAAGGATCCAGGATGGTCGTGAGATCTCTCCAGTCAACCTGCGCTCAGTTACCCTTTTGATCTTTGCTGTTAAAAAGAACTCTGCCTGGGCTTTGGACCCTAGATGACTTTGTATTGACGTCTCGCCAGTGACTGGTCACGCTGCTGTATCGGGAGACCGATACTGCATAGTGCGGGTGGGGAACTAACTGTGAATTTGGGACAGAGTTGTGCGTGAGTTCGCAGTTGCACACTAATCTAGTTGGGGTTAATCTTTAAGTGCTGGTTATATCGGTACATTTACGATCGCATTAACAGCGCAAACGTGTACTTATCCTATTGCTGCCACATGCTAAGACTTTTTATTTTCCTTGTAGTATTCATGAGTTGGACACTGTAAACTACTGTACTTTGAAATAAGTTGTTGGATTCATTTAGGCTAGGGTTCGGACATTGTTGTCCGTGGAAACAATGTAGAGATTGCTTCTGCTTAACGGGGGTAGAATCATTAGATGAAGTGTCCTGGGCCTTATTAGCATTGGTTTGTACGCTGGTGTGAAGGGGTTTTGCTCTGCTGACGGGCTATTAAGAAATCTGTATGTAGGGATTTGGTGATTTTCACAGTGAGAAAAGATAACGCTGTTTTTGATGCACTCTGATAGCGGATATTTAAACTGAAGTGTACGCTGTGTTATTGGACATTTTGGATTTTTGTTTCCCCTGCGTAAGTAAGTGTATGCTTGTGTGCTATGACCTACCCATATAGTTTTGACGGTTTTGATATGGCTAACGGATTATCTGGAGATGGGGCCAACAGAAGGGTCAATCAGGGCACGGCGAGTGGACCATGTACCGAGGAGAGACCAGATATGCCGCTGTGGTCAGCTTTGTTTATTATGGCAAGCGTTACCTATGCAAGCACCTTCCCCTCCTCCCTATATGGGAGGGGGTAAGGATGATTTGTGTTTCGATGTTGTTTGCCCAGATAATACTAACTTTTCTTCACATGATAAATTTACTGCTAATAACGTTGTAACTAGACTGGATCCTGTGCTAGATGAGGAATTAGTTAAGGGGAACATTGAGGATAGTGATAAGGAGGATGACCCCTCATTAATATCTGCATTAACACAGATACTGCAATTACATGCTAACCGCACTAGGCCAGGTGCCAGGACACATGCTGCTACAGCTGCATTACAAGTCCCAGCAATACCTGTTGTAGCTGCTCCCATAACTTCACATCAAGTTGCGGCTGCTTCTACTGCAATGCCGGATGCTGTCGCATAAATACGCACGCTTCACCCGCAGTTATACTGACACCTGCCCACGCATTTACTAGCGAACACACGCAATCTGCAAACATATTTGTAGATGAATCTCCAGCAAATTTAACTAGGTCAGCAACAAGTAAAGATACAAAAATATTGTCTGATGAGCGCTAGAGGTAAGGTGGCACTGTGCCACTAAAAATTAGGTGGCACTGATGGTAAACCTTAGTATAAATAGGCAAATAGTAATAAGTGGTAATGATAATCGCAGAAATTGGGTGGTGATACCCCAAATATAAAATAGCAAATAAACAAACAACAAACTGCGCTTAAATCATCACTCACTTACACTAGTTGCAAGAATGCAAGCATATGATACATAAATTACAAACCAAAGAAAAAATGTAAAAATGGGAAAAATTTATTAATGATAAAAATCAATTGGGATAACCACTCGCTAAGAATTAATAGTATTACAAAGGAAAAAAGGGGGGGGTAAGGATTAAAAATCCATAGAGCACATAAATAACATCGGGTGATACAAAAAATAAATAAAACCTATTCAGATGTTCAACATAATAAGACTGATGATGAATGTAGAAAGTAAACCAGTAAATAAATAGTCCAAATAAACCAATTATATTGCTGATGGATAAGATTGATGACGTAGTGAAGATGATATGGTGATCAGGATAGCTATTAAGCTGATGTATAAACCATAGAATGAGTAGATGTAGCCACTATGGATTAGTGGTTAGAGACTGTTAAATATATTGACACAATGTAGCTTATCTTGAGCTGTGGTTCAATGAATGTTCGTTATTGTAACAATGAAAAAATAATAAATAAATAGTAGATGATTGAATCAAAATAAAAACCAGCTGGTAATCATAAATGGATGTCGTGCTCTGGACAAAACAACAATGATGGTAAAAAATATATCAGTGGCAAAAGTTTCTTCTTATTTTTTCAATACATGCATCCACCTGTAATGGTGCCTCGGTGGTGGGAGTATATGCAAATAAAAAACCAGCAGTGCCTCCAAGTAGGTTTAAACGTAACAGTCCTCAGATGTAAGCCCAATGAATAATAGCAGCATAACTGGCCAGACATATATCATAAAGGCATAACGTGTGTATCAAGAGAGTAAAAAGGAGTATACTTGCTGCTTCTGGTAACTCTTAATGCCGCTGTGCAGTGTAGGCAGATAAGTAGCAGCGATGTCTGCCGGCGGGCGTCCCCGCCGCGTGCACGTTCTTGTCGGCTGTGCAGATAGATTGGGTTGAGGAGGAGAAGCGGAGGTCGGCAAACCAGCTGGTAAGGTGTCCACGTATAAAACAAGTGTAGCGAGTGGAGGCAAGGACAAATGCGACGCGTTTCGTCGCTGGAATAGCGACTTTCTCAAGCAGTGGGCATTGGTTTATTGGTTTATTTGGATTATTTATTTATTGATCTTCTCTCTACATTCATCATCAGCCTTATTATGTTGAACATTTGAACAGGTTTTATTTTCTGTATCATCTGATGTTATTTATGTGCTCTGTGGATTTTTAATCTTTACCCTCTTTTTTTCCTTTGTAATATTATTAATTCTTAGCGAGTGGTTATCCTAATTGATTTTCATCATTAATAAATTTTTCCCATTTCTATATTTTCTCTTTGGTATGTACTTTTTGTATCATATGCTTGCATTCTTGCAATTAGTTTAAGTGAGTGATGATTTAAGCGCAGTTTGTTGTTTGTTTATTTAATATACATAAAAGACATAAAACATATATGCTTTGTTTAAAACAAAATTTTATTAGTTTAAAATGCTCACCAAAATCATGCTAAGCAAAGTCTAATGAAAATCCTTTTTTTTTTATTTAGTAATAAAGTGGAAATAAAATGAGATGAATTAAAAACAAAATACTAATATCTAGAAGCACACAGTGCGCAACGTAAGTTTTCAGTTGATTTGGATGCTCAGTAACCACTCCAGCTATTTCCCAATATGATCACTTGAATTTGGTTGAGTGGTCACTAATGTTAAAGGTGATAAACTATTGTCCTACTGCACACATTGTAGTTTTTATGTGTTTTAATAATTTTGCTAATTAGTTGCTAACACAAAAAAAAATAGAGACATAGAGGCAGAGAGAGAGAGAGAGAAAGAAAGAAAGAGAGAGGCAAGTATAGAACCTCTGTAGCACACCTCTGTTTTTGGAGGCTGATATGTGGTTAAAGGCAATCTTAACAACTACGATCCAGATTCGAAGGTCCAGACGTCACCCGAATTCTACAACATTTTTGTGAAAGTTGGTCATTTTCAAGCCAGATGTTGTGATATGGAACTCTTGCATAAGGAACTTATGCCCAGATCTTGGGTTATGGCCTACAGGGGAATAGACATGCTAATTAGGGGACGGGTGGGGAACCCCCGTTATGATCAGCTATGTGGCCATAAGGCCACATACCTGATCATAAAAGTTAGGGTAGGAATCATTACCTCTGCCTGCCTAAGGTCCATTTATGTGCTGACACATAGTGTTGGCTTATCTTAGTTTGGAGCGCCTGACCTCTATTGTTCCTTGTATTTACATAGTGGTCACTTTGGTCCTTGGCTGCACCCCTATATTTATATATACACTTGCACATATTTAATTTGGTGGATAGAAGCACAGCCATTTCTCTTGCTTCTCAAAACAAGAGAGCAGATGCCTTATCTCGATCGTTTTCTCCTGAACATGCTCCCACCACTCCCGCCCTTCCCATCGTACCGTCTGCATCAATCTTTGTGGGTATTAGCCAGGATCTGCACTCTCTCATCAGAGGAGCACAGGAACACGCACCTCCGCAGAGACTACACAACCGTCTCTTTGTTCCCGAAGACCTCAGGAAGTCAGTCCTCTTGGAGACACATGCTTGCAAGACTGCAGGTCATCCAGGCGTTCAGAAGACCTTGGAATTACCCTCACGCAACGTTTGGTGGCCTGCCATGTCCAAAGACATGAGAGAATTCATCAAACCTTGTTTAATCTGTGCCCAAAACAAGTCTCCCCGTTCCCCCCTGTGGGACTTCTTTACCCATTGTCCATCCCCAAACGTCCTTGAACTCACCTGTCTATGGATTTCATCATGAACCTACCAAAGTCTTCCGGTCATTTGGGTCGTTGTGGACCGTTTCAGCAAAATGGCCCACCTTGTGCCTCTGGAAGGATTACCCTCGGCTCAACTTTTGGCGGATCTCTTCATCAAGCACGTTGTTCGACTTCATGGTCTCCCTTCCGATGTCATTTCAGATAGAGGTTCCCAATTTGTCGCCGGCTTCTGGAAGGCCTTCTATTAGTCCCTACGCATCACTGTCAGCCTGTCGTCGGGGTACCATCCGCAATCTAACGTTCAGACAGAACGCGTCAATCAAATACTGGAGCAATACTTATGCTGTTATACTTCCAAGTTACAAGATGACTGGGCACAGAACCTGTGCTGGGCAGAATTTGCCTACAACAACTCTTCTCACTCCACGACCAAAATCTCTCCGTTCTTTTGCGCCTGGGGTCATTATCCTAGGGCCAACTCTCTTCCACAGCCTGAGGTGGATCATTCAACGGAATCCCATGAAATCGCTAGGAACATTAAAGCGGTCTGGACCAAGGTAACAGATTTCCTTCACCAAGGGGCCATCTCTTCCAAGATCAAGGCCGATCGTCGGAGAACCAGTGGTTCTTTCAAAGTGGGCGAGAAGGTTTGGCTATCCACTAAAAACATCCATATCCGCCAACCTTGTAAGAAGTTGGGGCCTCGTTTCATCGGACCATTCGTCATCTTAAAGAAAATCAACCCTGTAGCTCTTAAGTTGGAACTTCCTCGTAGCATGAGAATCCCAAATACTTTCCACATCTCTCTTCTTAAACCCTTCTGGAAGTCCAAAAGGTTTTCCTCTGGTCCTCTTTCCAAGCCTCCTCCTGTAGTAGTGGAAGGTCAAGAAGAGTTCGTGGTAGAGTCCATCCTGGATTCTAAAAAGGTTCAAGGTCAAGTTCATTACCTTGCACATTGGAAGGGTTACGGACCTGAGGAGTGACAATGGGTCTCAGCACGAAACCTCCATGCCAGCAAACTTCTGAGAGACTTCCATTACAAGTTCCCAGATAAACCAGTACCTAGGGGTATCATAACCCCTCATCAAAGGGGGGGTACTGTTATGTGCCGCGCTGACACGCAGCCGACTCACCTCTCCAGCCGCACACGCTGTGCCCGTCAGGAGGATCGCTGTCACAGCAGCCATTCCATCTCACGGCTCTCCCCCTCCTCTCCAGCCACATGTGCCGCTTCCAAAAGTAAATAAATGCATGTGGAGCGTCACCGCAGCTGCGGGCAGGCGTACGCTCCACCTCCTCCTCTCTTCAGTGTAATCTCTTCTCCCCGTTCTGGTAGATGCTCCAATAGCATTGAAGACTGTTCTGAGTCCAGCCAATCAGAGACCACCTGCCTCTATTTCAGCCCCTGCCTGCAGCAGCTCAGTGCCGGTTATAGGTTCTGAAAAGTCACTGTGCCTGCTGCTACTCTCTCTCTCTCCTTGCCTTTGTGCTTATTCTCATTTGTTCTCGAGTGCCCCAGCCTGTACCTGCCCAGTACCTTGCCTGTCTACCAAGTGTTTCATTACTCTCTCTCCCACCTTAGTGTCTTATACCGTTGTACTTACCTCACCTCTCCTGTATACCTGTATATGTTAACCCCTTTGGGGGTTGCCGCTGGTGTGTGTGTGTGAGTGATTGCCCCAGTTTGTCTAGTCAGTCCTGTTAGTCCCGTCAACCTCTCTCTTGTCCTTTTGCCATTGTTTACTGTTATTTGTTGTCTGTTACTATTCTACTGACCTTTCTCCTCCTACTTTCTTCTCTTACTGATACCTCACCTACCTTATTCCATCTGTTCTTCCCCTTCCTCTTCTGGGTATTGCTCCGGAGTTGCGACCTGTGGGTAAACCAGCAGCGCCAGACTATCCTCACCTTCAGAGGCTCTAGTGAAGAACACGGTCCTGCTAGACTCCATACCTTGGTAAAGCGACGCCCGTCTCTCCAGACGGCCACCCCGGTCCTCAACTCAGGTAATTCTGGTGGTGCCGTAACAGTATTGAATAAAACCTTTAAGAACAAAGTTCTCCTGGCTGGCGGCAGCTGTGATGCAGTTGATGACACTGTGTGAAATCGTAGGAGTGAAGAACTCGCAAATAAGGACTGCAAAGGATTAGACCTAATAATGGAAGTTCATTAACTTTGATGTGAAGTCCCGTTATATGCAGGTTGCAGAGCTGTGTCCAGACTCTGGTAGTGAGGACGTCCCGCTGTGTGGTATCTGCTCACTACTGTAGCATGGTAGGTCAGACTATGATGCGTCTCTCGCTGTTCGGTCCTATGATGGGACTGCCAGTGTTCTAAGTGATGCGGTCGTTGAGCAGGGAAGAGATGCCTGTAAGGTGGCTGTGTTAGCTCCTGTATTAGACTGCTGTGCAGGTCCGGTGGTTTGCAGGGATTCCCGTTACGGAGATGCGACTGCACACTGCTGAATGTGCTAGATGTGCTGTTTCCGTCGTTAGGTTCGGCTTCAGGCTTACCAATGCCCTGTACACTGCGGCGGTAATAAACGGGGAGAGATAAAGCAGACGGAATGAGCTGCTGTGCTGATTCCCAATAGTGGAGCCAGTAAGGGCTGTTGGAAAGTTTCTAGGGCGTCAGAGAGCTCTCAGTTCTACGCGTTTCGCCCCTCTGTGCGGGGGCTTTGTCAGGACAACGTCTTAGTTCCTTTTCCAAAATTGTATAGGAAATATATATATAAATATATATATATAGTTCAAAAGGTACCGTCACTCCATCGGATCAAACAACTGCTCCAGGTGCTCTTCAGAATCAATGATACAAAGTATGAGAGGGGGGTATGAAGTCACTCAGGAGACTTGAAAAAAGTTGCAAAAACACCTATCAGGTGAACATTTAATTTACATGAATTCCAACGTTTCAACCGCAAAGGCAGCGGTTATCATCAGGGCATATACAAAAGACACAACAACAAAACACCACCACTATCACCCATATATATGCAGAATGAAATAGACAATGTAAGTACATACCCCCAAGGAAATCCCCACACGAGCAGCCTCAGAGCCGGAAGTCGCATGTCGGTGCATCCTAAACCACGTCATGGCAACGGGAGCAGAGGTCAGACGTCATGGCGAGCAGAGGTCAGGACTCCCGAGTCGTCATCGGTTGCCGGGGGAACGGGGGAAGCCAATAAACAAAACATATAATAATTTAACTTTGAAGTAAAAGTAAGAATAAAAACAAAACAAAAAAAAAAGGAGGCATGAAGATATATTAATAAAAAACTTAAAGGATCA
>WWET01000483.1:666476-681234 GCA_011038615.1 Limnodynastes dumerilii
TACATTACTCCCCCCCTCACATACTATAATTAAACATTACCTCCCCACAGACACACATACTATAACCTCACATTACCCCCTCATACTTTAACCCCCCCCCCTCACATACTCTAATTAAACATTACCTCCCCACAGACACACATACTATAACCTCACATTACCCCCTCATACTTTAACCCCCAAAAAGCTTTCATAAGTCACTTACCTGTTTTTTCTCTTCCTCACCCTTCGTCCTTTGCGGCGCCTCTTCTTCTGCATGACGCTGATGTCAGCGTCATGCAGCGTTGGCGGTACACATACATAGTGCCTGGACCATTGCGTCCAGGCTCTGTGTATGTGTTGCTATGGCAACACATACACAGTGCCCGGGAATAATACAATTCCCGGACATTGTATTGTCTCCGGGAGAAAAGGGTCCTCTCCCGGGAGTCCGGGAGATCTTCCAGGATTCCGGGAGTCTCCCGGACGTTCCGGGAGAGTCGGCAACCATGTATTAGAGTTGAGAGGTGATGTCTCCTATCCTAAGTCTAAATAACAGTGTGATAGTAAAGCTGGTCAGTATCTGTGTGCAGTAAGCAATTCAAAGATATATCTCTGCATGCAAACAATACAATTAATTTGACTCCCCCTGAAATCAACATGGTTTAGCCCAGGAGTAATTAAGTTCAAGCACTTAACTAGGTCTGGATCCAGCCCATTGTCCAAGGGTGAAAAGTAATAAAGCTAATAAGGTGTCCCCTGTAGTAATAGAGTTAATAAGGTCCCCCCCGTGGTAATAAAGTTAATAAGGTGTCCCCATACTGTCATGGTTAATAAGGTGTCCCCCGTAGTAATAGAGTTAATAAGGTGTCCCCATAGTGATATAGTTAATAAGGTGTCCCTATAGTAATAGAGTTAGTAAGGTGTCCCCATAGGGATATAGTTAAGAAGGTGTCCCCCGTAGTAATATTGTTAATAAGGTGTCCACCGTAGTAATAGAGTTAATAAGGTGTCCCTCATGGTAATAGAGTTATTAAGGTGTCCTCTGTAGTGTCTAAGTTATAGTTGCCCCGTTCACAAAATTAACAATATTGGTGGCCACAAATGTTATAAATATGTTGCATATTTACAAATAAAAGTGTTATAAATTTTAGTTTTAAAAAATGTACTCACAATTCTGTCATCTTCAATGTTGATTACTCCCATCAGTGGACCTTTAGCTCCTGGCTGGCTAGCATACACACGATGATCCATCTTCTTCTGGCTAATGGCTCCTGTCATTAATGGTCCCCTATTTTTACACTCTGACAAAACAGTTTTGTCAGATGGTTTAAATAGGGGACCATTAATGACCATTAATTCTATCACTACGGGGTACACCTTATTAAATTTATTACTACAGGGAACACCTTATTAACCATGAAACTATGGGGACACCTTATTAACTCTGTTAATATGAGGGACAACTTATTAACCATGACACTCTGGGGGATGCCTTATTAACTCTTTCAGAACAGGAACAACTTTATTCACTCTGTGTGTACTGCAGACATTATGTTTCTCATTGTGTACGGGGCACATTATGTATGACATTAACACTTATCATGCCACTTATGGTACTAAAATGCACAGCAGGCCCTGCAATACATGGGCAGTTTGTGCTTTATAGTCTTATATGCAGTAGTATTCTAAGGGTAAATAGCATGCTGCCGAAGGTTTTTTTTTATTGTTAAAGTCATTTTTATTTATTTATTTAACATTAACACTTATCATGCCACCTTTGGTACTAAAATGCACAGCAGGCCCTGCAATACATGGGCATGTTGTGCTTTATAGTCCTATATGCAGTAGCATTCTAAGGGTAAATAGCATGCTGCCGAAGGTTTTTTTTTTTTATTGTTAAAGTAATTTTTATTTATTTATTTACCTTTATTGATTTGGGCTTACGTTTTTGGTTACAGTTTTGTAAATGTTTATAGCCAAGAAGTAAAGACATTTTTCTTGTCTTAAATTGCTTGTTGCTGAATATCCGTCTCTATAAAACATAACACGGATTACAGAAGGAAAGATGATAGTAACTTCCCCTAATAAGATGTGAAGTCTTGCTGGCAGTCTAAGATTGAATCTGACATTTTCCAGATGCTCCTATATTAATAATGCAGAGAATTGCAGACAGGTGTAGATATTTACAGGAGCTATTACAGGAAGGTGTGATTGATGTTAACATGATGGAAAATAATATATAGGAAAAGCAAGAACTTTAAAAGCAAACAGTCCTTGACCTAAAGAGCTTACAACCTATGCAGAAGAGGAAGGACATTTTTGTGTCCAAATAAAGATTGTGGTGCAAAATAAAGAATTTTTGGTTACTTAGTTATAGAAGAGTGAGTTATTTGCTGATTTTAATTACTTCAATATTTATGTGCACAAATTTAACCAAATATATAAAATTTACTGTTTCTTTGGGTGAGGTGCGATAAGTTACTTAAATCCATACCATATGTTACGGTCAATGGGATCCTGACCTACGGGTGCCTTAGGGGTGCAAGAGGTCATTACGGCCGGCACTCCCCGTTGTCGGTAAGAAACCTGGACACTTACGTGTTACGGTTTGAGAGCAGAGATGTCACTGATTACAAAAAGAGAGCACAATGAAAATTTCTGGCAAGGGGCAAACAACAGCAGTCTTCCCTTTAGGAAGATTTAAATATAACTGAGTTATAGAATTCAGTCATTCAGTTATCAGTCATTCCTACAGGGATTTTAAAATGGTGACAATATATTTACATCAAAACTCATTTAGTACACGAGACACAGTCATTGAAAACCTCACTTTGCATTTGGTGAAACCGACTAACCAGCAAGAAAAGATGACAGTGAATATCAAAGCAGATTCCAAATTGAAATGCTTTATTTTCTGTGCACTAAGCAATAAGCAGAAATGTCACATAGGTCAAATCAATCTATAAATGCCAATATCTGCAGAGCTAAATGTCACAATAACAGGGAAATCTTGAAGCTGAACATTGAAGTGGAAGGACATCATTTGAGTCTGCGGATCCAGACAGTGTCGTCTTGGTTTGTCACATTATATTGACAAAGGCCAGGTTCTCTAAACGTATTATATCTGGCAGGATACAATGAGTAATTGTGGCCCTCTGATTAAAATAGAGTAAACCTCCTTATCAAAAAAACTTAAGACACAAACCCAAACAATACAGTAGATAGGAAGAACATTGGTATTATGGATAGCCATACACAGTACAGCCTAAAAGGTGTATTTATTATCTATATAGATAACCTTTTGTTTCCACAATGGATGTGGTTTGCCACTGAAAATTGACCTTTTTCGAGACCGGTGATCAACAATCCCAGGAGGAATCCCCAGCTTCAATGGGTGAGCTATTCCCCAACCCCAACCCTTATCCTAATCCTCACCCTAACCCTCCCCTTCTGTTACCCTAACCTTAACCCTCCCTTGCTTGCAGCCTGACCCTAACCTGCCCCTTATCAGATTCATCCCCTCCCGCAGTCTAACCCTATTGCTAGATTCACACTACAAACTTTTTCTAACGACCGACAGATTAAATGACAGTTTAAACAACAGATTAAAGGATTTACACACGATACTACCTCTATACATATTACACTAGAATTGCATGAGGAACTGTCCCATAACCCCTTGCGGCTGCAGGAAGAGGAAATGGAATCAACTGAAAACAAAGTAAGAAAAGCACTTTGCTCACAACACCATGCCATTGTTCATCGGACATATTAGACTGTCTATAAAATCTATTCAAATGATACCATAAGCGATCACAGGATATTGTTTGATCATGCATGCATACACACTTCCCATCAACCAATATGTCTCTGTGGCAAATTTAAAATATTTGTAAGAAAAAGAGAAACAGAATTGGGTATAATGAGACACTCAAAAGTATCACTACAAAATATGAAAATTGATTTTAAAAAATTAAACTTTATTGTTAAAATTTACACGTAATAGATAGAATATACAATAATTTTGAATCTGTAATCCTCAATGAGAATAAAAATGTTATCAGATGGGGAAGAGACAAATAACCCATGACGCTAGTGAAATATTAAAAGAAAAATAAATCTGTGAATAACAAGACAATATGTGTGAATTAAAAACTATGGGGGGATCCTGAATCAATAAATAACCCCAAGCCCTAAAATTGCCAAGTGGAAATTATTTTATCTAGTAACCTAATACCTGAGCAAAAAAATCCCACATATATTCTGAAGGAGTATAGCCCAAATTATGAGTAAATTATATAGGAGTCTCCTGCCTCAATGAATTATGATGTAACTAGTTAGTATAAGCTTAATTACAATAAATTAGATTCACTATATATGACAATCCTGGTCCTATCCCTAAATATCTATTTATATATTGAATAATATCCACTTATTAAAACAACATATATCAAATCTGCAGGACCAGTATAGTTGCCAACCCCTTAAAACATTAAGGGTTAAATAAGCCCACTTATATAGAGGCAGAGGAGACAAAGGGATTAGTATCCTTATCTTTCTCCATTATTTTAGGCACAGTATAGTGTTCAGACAGTGGAGGGAATGAGTTTCTCTATTAATCATATCTGTTAATCATAGCCTGTTATTAATATTATCCCACACCCAGCAAGATTAAGTTATGTAATAGGCTCGGGAAATAAATGAAATAAATTATTGCAGGTCCCCACATATTAAACAACCGCTGACGCGCGTTTCGCTAAATAAGCTTACTCAAGGCATCAATGTGCCGCTCTCAGCTGATCCTATTTAAAGATTCTGATGGCCAATCAGAAGGGGGCATAGTAGAATGCCCACAGATCCACCAATCATCTCTCTCTAGTAATTTCCCAGAGAGAATCCTCCACCCTCTTCCTTCCCATGTAAACTAAAATTGGATATGATATAAACAAGCCATTAAAAGATAATAAATGTAAAAAGGAAAATCATTATTTAAACTATCACATATATCTAATCTAAGTGTTACAATTACAGAGAAATTGCAATTAATGAAATAGATATGGATTCTCTGAGTCAGAAAAATTCTAATTATTATTATTTATTAAGGGTTCTGTGAATGTGACCACTAATAAAAATGATTGAATAAAATAATATAAATAAATACCATATTAATCCCTAATCCAATATATAGTGCAAAAGTAATAGGCCATTAATAATCTATTATAATAAATAAATAATAATTGATGAATTACTGTTATTATTATTAAAATATTAGAATGATTAATGATATATGTGACATATAAGTAAATATATAAGAATTCAAAAACTCTGAAGTTATTTTATTCAGTGCAGGTGTATAAAGGTACAAATAAATTAACAATTAAATCAAACGTGTAAGTCACTATCATACCAATACATTTTTTTATTAATTATAGTAATCCCAATATATATAAAGTATAAATACACTGCATCTAATAAAGTGCTAGTCCATCATTAAAAATTTCCTCATAATTAAACCTTCATTAGAAAATAGTAAAAAATAAAAAATAAAAAATATCAAATATAAAAAACACAGAGTATAGCTATAATAAATATCTTAAGAACCTAAATCCAACGGTAAAGGCCCGTATTCAGACCTCCGTTTTCTGGCGCCGTCCGTCCTTAACTAGCCGATTAACATTACTGGGCATGCCTAGTAATTATTGTATGCTATTTATGTAGCGTTTCGCTACATAGATTGCGTACACGCGGTCTTAAAGACCATGTGTATGCAATCTACGTAGAACAAGCTCTGCATTGGCTACATTTAAGAACCCTTCCCCCCCCTATATTTTTCACTCCCTTATTTTCAAAATGACTCCTTACCAAATTATTATTCAATCTTCTCCATCTCAACATGGCTCTCTCAGGAAATAGAACAGTTGCTGTTCTATTTGTAAAACATTCCAATGTTTTTGTAGGATTTCTCTAATTTCCCTCCATTGTTTATTAAATTGTAAATCTCAGTGTGTCCGTTTCTTTAATTATTTTAGGTTTAGGAACCAATAGTAAGGACAGATTTTTATTACTGATTGGCTCTTTTAATGCTCTTATTACTGTAACCACAACTTTTAAATCACTCTGTGTGTTCATAGGATCTTTTCTCAAATGTCGTGTCATCCGAACAATTCCTCCTTAAACGGGTGAACTCACCCATAGAAATCCCTTTAATAGTAGCAGGTAAGTGGGAGCTGGAGGCCAGAAGTAATGAATTTGTAGAGGTAGATTTTCTATATCCGTTTCCAATTTATGTTCATCTGAAACAAAGATTTTTAAATCAAGAAAATAGACCTCCTTCTTGTTAATATCTCTAGTTTTTTTAGGTTGAGATTGTTGACATTCAAACGATTGATAAACTCTGCCAAGACCTCCCAGATGAAGAGGTGGGCTATGTAATGTGCCTGCATCATGACGTGTTGAGTGTACATAGAATTATCATCATTAAAAACCATTGTCTCCTCCCACCAACCTAGGTATAAATTAGCCGTCCCCATAGCTGTGCCCCATACTTGGAGGTAATAGGTGTTGTTAAAGATGAAATAATTTCTAGTGAACACAAATTTCAACAACTTAAGGGCAAATGTGTCCTTTACCCCATTATACTCCATCTCAAGAAAGTATCTAGCCGCTTGTAAACCTAGGTGGTGGGCGATATGGGTAGAAAGATATTCAGCTCCTGACAATACTAACAGCTAACAGTAAGAGACTTCTTACCTTTAACCGTCCAAAGAGTTTTCAAGAAACAGGTCAGATATTAACAATTTACTTCTGGTTCTACCTCTGTGGAATTCATCATTGAAGGGTTGTATCTGGCATACTGTATCATACTGTATCTTACTGTATTATTTTTTAGTAAAAGTGGACCAGATCCAGAGTTTAAATATAAGAGGAAAACAAGTGCATATTTACACCTGGGCCGAACCATGTTGACTTTCAGGGGCAGTCTGTATCACAAAGAGTGGAGACCGCACTCAGTATAGGCAGATTAACAAGCCCAAAGTAATAGAAATGTTATCATTTTGTTGCGTTATCGGTATTGTATTTTATTTTGGGGTGGTGCTAGTCTAAACAACCTACAGAACATAACAGTACCAACAGAGAAAAAGAATAGGGTGCAATAGCCTGTCTTATAATATAAAATTTAATAAACATTTATTAGATATGTGTTAAAATAAATTTAATTTAAAACAGGCTCCAGTAAGGGGCAGGGTTAATGACGCAATTTATGCAAATTTTCATTCATCAATTGTCAATTATCAAGTCCCGCCCATCCCTAGTAACTCTAGAGATTACATAAGAGATTGACAGAGGCTCGGGACTTGCAGAAGATTTTACGGCTCTCCTGGGATAACGGGAGAAATTTTGCCCAAATTTTGGGAGCCTCCCGGATATTCCTGGAGAGTCGGCAACCCTGACATATACTGAATGACAGGTCATTGACAACAAAGCCTCTAGTGGAGAATTAAATACATGCTTAAAACACCAAAGACTTCTATGAAAGGAAAATGTCTTATATGTTTTACAAGGGTAGTGTGGTATCCACAGGGTTGTCTTAACAGTATTGTAGGCCCTGCGCAAAAGTAATGCGTAGGGGCCCCTACCAACACATTTACAGGGAAAAAATGCCCCTACCTGTCCAGCTGTCCCAACTGATGCACTGTGCCACACTCTTCCTGTACCCGAATATTACCAGCAGAGCTCCCAACTGTCCTGATTTTTGGCAGACTTTCCCGCTGTCCCGTCCGCCTTCCAGCTTGTCCCTAAAGATCAGACTCTTATAATTATTATTATTTTTTTAAAGCCCTGTTCGTCACATGACCACAGACCAGACACCGCCGGAGAGATGACGATGGGCAGCAGTGGGAGCGCCACGGAGGAAAGAAGAATTCATAAAAAGGGTCTGACATGGCATATGGAAGCAGAATGGAGGCTGATAATTGGGGGCAGACAAGGAGGCAGACACACTGGCATATAATAGGGGCAGTTGGAGGCTGGGGGCAATCATTGGAGGCTGCAGGCACTGGCATATAATGGGGGCAGATGGAGGTTGACAATTGGGGGCAGACATTGAGGCAGGCACATTGGTATATAACTGGGGCAGATGGAGGCTGGGGGCAGACATTGGAGGAAGGCACTGGCAATAAGGGGGCAGATGAAGGCTGGCATTGGCAATAGGGGGCAGACATGGAGACTGGCAACAGGGGGCAGACATTGATGCTGGACATTACAAGGGGCAGACATGGAGGCTGGGCATTACAAGGGGCAGACATGGTTGCTGGACATTACAAGGGGCAGACATGGAGGCTGGATATTACAAAGGGCAGAAATGGAGGTTGGACATTACAAGGGGCAGACATGGAGGCTGGACCTTCAAAGGGGCAGACATGGAGGCTGAACATTATAAGGGGCAAACATGGAGGCTGGAAAAATAATAAAGAGGCGGATATGGAGGCTGTACATAATTAGGTGAAGACATGGAGACTTGACAAATAATAAAGAGGCAGACATGGAGATTGGACAAATAAACAGGGGGGAGACATATGGAGGCTGTACATAATAATAATAATAGTAATAATAAGAATAATGATAATAATAATAGTAATAATAATAGTACTAATAATAATAATAGTAATAATAATAATAATAATTATTATTATTATAATAATAATAGTAAAAAAAAATGAAAATAAAACACAATCAAGCTATTGAATTCTTGCTCTAGTGTTTGCAGCTGTAGCTCTGGTAATCCCAAAATTAAGGAGATGAGATGTGTGGGGCCCCCTGATTTTAGGCAAACAGCACTAGGCTTTACCTCATTGTCATTTCAGACAGCACCAGGTCAGTCATCACCATGGTTGCCAATCCATTCCCAGGTAGAAGCAGCCTGGTGGTGATAGTATTTCACTGGCTGTGAGTTAAAACAAACTGTTAAAAACTAGAATGGAAACATGGAACTAAAGGTATCAGCATGGCCCAATGCCTGAAACGGATGCCAGGGCATGTTAGCATTTTATAACTTCAAATGTCAGAATGCCCTAACTTCCAGTATTTCCTACTGGACAACTGCAAATAAAGGCAGTATACAAGTCTTCATTTAAAAATGTAAAAATAACTAAATACTCCCCAATCCAATACATTTTAGCTGTTTTATTGCTCAAACATTCTTTAGCGATACTGGACCAGATTCACAGATGCGTGTGTCTAAAGTACGCAAATCTACGCACCTACGCTGCAAACCAACACCCATAACACTCCCCTCGCACGGATGGATTTTTGGTGGCTTACACTTCCATAGGGCACCCTTAACTCTACACGTGCATTTACGTGCGTACATTACTAAACTCATTCATGTGCTGAATTTTCCCTCCACACTGCTGCTCTGTAACCTGTAGGGGGGACCTTTGTGGCCGCCCCGTGGTTAATCCGACCCTGCATACATCAAATGTTATGCTTAATGCCAAACAGGAGTCTTACAAAAAAATGAAGACCCCGGATGTTTTATCATGATGTTTTGACCAAATATATGAGCCAATACTTCACATTTCTCTTGTACCGGATATCAACCTTCTATTTATACTGCTAATGCACGCACAATCACTTTATTCTTTATTCATATAGTGCATTTATATTACTGCACAGCTGATCCCCTGAAAAACTACCTGAGTGGATCATATCTCATATTACATATTTTTATACAAATCTGATCACTTACATCTGTTAACCCTGTATCCACATTCAGACTGCAGAGAGCAGGAAAGATTTGTCTGCTGTTTCCAGAATGATGTCTTAGCCTGCACTTTATTCCTTGTAGACTAAGTGAAGGAATGCACCTTTAATTCTGTCTAGTCCTTTATCCCTCATGAGATTCATTTTACTGATAAGTCTGGCTTTTGACCTTATTATGTAGCAGTGGGTGTTACCCTAAAATAGCTAACTGCTTGTCTCAGACTCTGAAAGCTTCAGAGAGAGCATTACACCATCATTAACTGACTCCTTAATTCATGTCATTATGGGGACTGATCGCTCCAATGACTAAATGACAGTATTGATTTGAAAAGAAACGCTTATGCAGAAATTAGTATAAAATCAGCAGTTTATAATACAGCCATCATCATATTAATCCATGATCAATTAATTTTTTCTACATCAATTGTTTAATTATTTTGTGAAGCTGTCCATATACTAATTATTTATCCAATTAGAAGATCAATATAAGATCTCACAGTACAATCTTGAAGTGATTCCACACACTGGCAGATCTAGCTTCAAGATTTAAAGGGTATTACAGTGCTGTGATAGATCAAACATGCTGAAAGCTCATACTGTGCCTGCACATTAACAGGTGACATGTCTGTAGACACCTGCTGGACACTTCAGTTCTCAATGCGATGTTGACAGGTGAGTATTATACTTGATGATAGTTTTAATGTTAGTTTTAGGGGAGGATTAGGCTGCAGTAAGGGGATGGTTAGGGTTAGACTGTGGTAAGGGGATGGTTTGGGTTAGGGTAGGGTTAAGGTTAGGCTACAGGGAGGGGGAAGGTTAAGGTTAGGCTGCAGTGAGGGAACGGTTAGGGTGAGGCTTATGTGAGGGGAGAGATTAGGGGTAAGGTTAGTGTAAGTGTTAGTCAAACTTTTCACTTTCGACAACACTAAAATCTGTATAATAATACCATCGACCTTAGTGTTGGCAAGGTAACAGTCCTGTTGAGTACATTTTTGTAAACATTCATACACTGTCAACCTAATGTCTTTGAGTGTATGGAAGTTGATAAAATGACATTAGTAGCGATTCTTATGACCACGCTGTGCCATCCTTATAAGATCAGCACAGAAGCAGTATCAGAGCCAGAACAGGTCTTATGCAGGGGCAGATTGCTCGGAGGCATGGGGGGGGAGGGGTATATGCTGATTTGGGAAACTTGCTCAGCTGTATCGGTTGTTAAATATTGAAGCTGTGTCTTTTGCAGAAAGTGCTTCTGACTCTCAGAAAAAGAGGCACCCGTGTCACTAGCTAAAATATTTACAGGGGTGCCAGTCCCTTACTTTGCCTAGGGCACCTGGACTCACAGTTACAGCCCTTAGCTAGTAGAACACTACAACAATGATCATTTTCTGAATGATAAAGGACGGGTAAAGATGATAAAATGGTGAAAGCTCAGAAGTCTGGATACAGCGGAGGAAGCTTAGCACACCCTCTCTGTACAAGTTCCATATTTCCCCCTCCCACTAGTACTACTTCACATCGCCGCCCATGCAAAAGCCCAGGTTATGCCGGGTTTTTGAACACGGGTCTGCCCTGGCAATGTGTGAAACATCAGTTTGAAGACTTATCCTAATCAGTCAGGTTAAAAAAAAACACCCCAGGTCTCACCTTTCATACTGGTGGCTGCCCTGGTTGGACACAGGAATGTCATTAAATCCTGGTGCAGGCAGTCAGACCCTTTCATTTAGCTCTGTGTGAATGGGGTATTAGTGTGCACTATCTTCACTTCCCATCCTGCCCTGTCATTGGAAGCATCTCCAGTCCAGAAGTCTGGATCCGCAGGAAGTCTGGATCCCTATTGGAAGTGTGGCAAGTGTTCACGTGCAGACGCAAAATGCCCCTTTTACGGAAGTCTGGTCCATAGTTTTATATGAGATAAAACAACAATCAAATATTATATATTATAGGGAATGTCCAACAGGTGACTTCTATGAATTTCCATGTACTGTGAAGTTAAGGAAATATCTGGCTCTCAGAAGTCCATTTGCACAAGTGGGAGTGGTTAAAATAAATCAAGCGGATCAAGCGCTTGCGGCTCTACCTGAATATTCTACTGGGAATCTGATTGTATAAGAAGTCCAGATCTGGGACAGGATCCAGACCCCCGCACATTTTCCGTATGTGCGGGGGTCTGTATGTCCGCGAGAGAGAAGGGAGTGCACGGCCCCTGTCACTCCCCTCTCTCGTGCGGGCTTTATGACAGCTTGCACTGCCAAAAACCTGCATTAACTGTTTAGTGCAGATCAGCGGTCCGTATGACCGCTGATCCGCAGCAGTGTGGGAGCCCCCTCCCACACTGTACACTTTGCATGCTCCCCATTTCCATTGAAATTCTTTGTATGCTAGGGTTTCTATAGTAACCCAACGTAACATCTGGAGGGCGCATGCCTCCAGTGAAGTCAGGCCACCTTGCGTGCGTAAGTGACCTGACATTATTAGATCAGGATTCGGTCCCTGGTCCTAATTAATAAATTTGCCCATCTCAAATTTCTTTACCTTCTATTTCAAGGAGACGCCTTCCCACTACATGTCATGTCTCATCTGAGGGGTGCTGGCACCGGAATGAAGCATCCATATGCCTGCAAGTTATTCAGAGCTGTTTTCTCAGGCTGCATATCATTTGGAATTCAGTTCACCTGAAAAAGCCCCAGGGATCAGTTCATTCCATTTACAAGCAAAACATTCTTATTACTGATCTCTGTGATCTCTGAGCTCTGCCTGTATCCTGGCTGAGTTGATCCTGTGTTTCTCTTACCTAGACAATTAAATCAGTTGTCCACACATGAGGAGGCTGTAATATTTAAATAGTTACAACATTGTCGGCCAGAATCTAGAACAGACATAGGCAATCTCAGGCCCTTAAGGCAGGGGGCTGCTGGCAGTAACAGGGTCCCAGGCCCATACTGAGAGGGGTTTCCAGGCTCTTATTCACCTTCCTGGAGGGCTGCACTTATATGGAGAACGGGGGACTCCTTGAGAACAAGTCCTCCCAACACACCAGTCTGCAGTGACTCGGTTCTGAAATCACACCATGTGACAATACCTAGAGGGGGAGCACCGTGGACCCACCTTTTTTATTACTGGGCCTTGCAATTTCTCATGGCAGCCCTGACTTCCCAGCAAGCTCCAACAGCATTGATATAGCTATAAGCTGTTCAAGCATCTTGTAATTCCACAACAACTGGAACGACACAGGTTGCCCTGGACTGACCTGGTGTGTGAAAGAAAGAGCCATGAGGATCCACAATCCTAGAGGGCCTCATACTGTATGCTGTATTTTGCTCTCACTGCTAATGCACAGAACATAAGCAAGATGCTCAGCCATGCACACTACACTACCCAATGAAACCCAGTGTGGGACATTTCAGTCATTTTAGTCATTCATATGCCTAGATCTGCTCGTGCCCTCGCTCGTACAGAGATACAGTCTGTGGGCCCTAGCCTAAAACCTCTGTGTCAGCAGAAGTCTGGACGGTAGACAAGAGCAATGGCCATATTCAGAGAACCGTTTTTGCAGGAAGTTCCGTGCGTATTTTTAGAATCGGATGAACTGCGCATGCGTAGTAACTACATTTACGCTATCTATGTTGATTTTGCGCATGGAAGTCCATTAGGCACGGACTTGTAAATCGCACGTGAGAAAATATGTACGGAGGGGAGTGGTTCTAATGCGTCTGGAGACAGATACGTGAAAGTGGGTGGGGGGGCATTTAAATGACTGTTTGAGGGCGCGGTGAGGGCGCGGTTAGTTAGATATGCAGAAGTATTATACGCACGGAAATGCACACTTAAAGATAAGGGTGGTCGAGGCACTCGTAAGTCAGGGACAACCCATCCGTGTGAGGGGAGTGTCAGGGGTGTTGCCTTGCTACGTCCGTGCGTATAATTGCGAACCTTTTGCTGACGGATCTCTGAAGACGCTCCCAAGTCTTCTCTGTCACATTAATACACTCCCCCCTCCAACATAGCGGAATCACTTTCCGCCCACCCCGCTCTGCTGTCATAATTGATCCCGGGACATAACTCTGGGTTCTCTGGGTCCATCCAGGGAATGTGTCACATTTTCCAATACCATCGATCAGAAAACACCCCCTTTTATAACCCTGGATCCGGTCCGATATGTTCACGCAATACTATGGGAGTCAGACTGGCTTTACTTTACAGATAAACAGAATGGAAAATGTGACTGCATTTGTGCCTGTTTTCCATTCCCTGACAATATGGTACAAATAAGCACAGTCCCTATTGCCCAGCATAGATATTTGCCTCTGCTGCTCCACTGATCATGTGCAGAGACTGGAATTCCAGTCATGTTGGTGTATGTTGAGAACAGATAGCTCTTTTTTGATGCACTGTCAAAGGGGAACTATGGAGGTGAAATAATGTTTTCTTAGCTTGAAGCTTCAGTCTGTTGATAGCAGTGAATGATGATCCTGTCCAACTGCAGTGACAGTAAAAGCACAAACATTGTTTCACACTGTCCTCCATCCATCATATCTACAGGAAGCTCCATAGGGCTGCATTGATGTCATAAACTCTCTATAATAATGATAAATGGAGAACCATACAGGTCATTTCAGAAATGTCTCCAGAATTTCCCATGCGTTGTTATTACAAGTTATGGATGATAAGCTTTGAAAGTGCAGGGGGTGTGACTGCTATGGGGCCCAGAGGCAGAGGCGTATCTATCCCTTGGCCAGGATGGCACCCACCAGGGGTGCCAGCCAAAGGGGGGCGCCGCCCGGCGATGTCACCTTGGCTAAGAGGTAGTATCGCCTACTAGAACCATTTTGCCATCCAGATCAGGAATCAGGAGTCAGACTGCGGCTGTAAAATGAGGGACAGCTTTCCTTAGCTTTACAGTCTCATCCACCGAGTGGGACTGCGGCTAGCATATGAAGTCCCGCTTGGCGGATGAGCCTGTAAGGTAGGAAAACCTGGGGGTCAGGGGAAGGGGGGAGATGTGGGCACATGA
>WWET01000484.1:76937-89929 GCA_011038615.1 Limnodynastes dumerilii
TATATATAATCAATTCCAGATGTGCTTGCCACCATAACAGTGGGCTACAGAGTTCAACAATGTCAGGACAGTATGATGACAAACTTAATTTATTTTTCCACACTAGGTCACACCTAGACCGCGTCCTGCCCACTTGTCCTTCGTCTCCACATATTCTAAAACATGGAGCAAAAGAGAAGGGGCAGTTTATAATACATAAAACTTTTATTGATAAAAAATTGCCATCACAAAGAAATATATTCGTACCAGACAAATCTCTTTAATTACAACATCCACAATACACTCAATGCAGAGACAAAGAAATGTGTGCAAACCACTACTTACTTAGCCATCTTCATAAGTGTCCAGCCAGGGTGTATGTGAGTGATAGACCTCTGAGAGTTCGAGACCAAGTTAAACTACACCCCTATGCCTTTCGTCATTGATTGATTTCATCGGGGGGTATTGAATGTGGGGTCTAATGCCGCTGTTAAATACCCTAACATCAATTAAAACATATAAATAGAACAATTGTCCATAAAACAATAATATGGTCATAATAAAACATTTGTAATTAATAATAACCGAGAATAATGAAAGATCTTCATATTTTTTAATAAAACATATCACCAGGTTTACGATTACTAAAATTTAAAAGTTACAAGAACGGAGTTATATCAAAACCTTTGTTTAGTCCACTTGGAACTAAAGTATTAAGAGTCACGATCCAAAAGCACTCCCTTGGTCATAATTTGTTATCCTAATCCCCCTCTTACATCCCTAGGTACATGCTCAATATAATTGATGTTTCTGATGTGTTCTAAAGCACGTATGTTGAACCTGTGCTATTAAATTACAAATAGCTGTTTGAGTCTGCATTTTTAAAAAGGTATAAGTTAAAATGTTCTTTTTTTCTTAGCAAACATAGAGCTATCAATTGTCCTAGAAAATTATCATATCTCCAAAATTCACAGTATATCTCATTTTATATACACACTCTGCAATTCTTGTCATAGACAAGCCACTACATTACCATCCCAAATAAGGATATTATTGTCTATGTAATGACAGTAACATTTAATGCAATCTTTATGATGGTATTATATGCCCAGCTATCAGATACACTGTAGCTCACTTGCTCATGGGTGCAAACTCACTTTTTTTTTCTTCAGATACTGGTCTGTCAAGAATCAAATCTCTGTGCTGCACAGTAGATTCAATTCAATGACCAGATCAGCATCTGAGGATCGTTTGGCTACCACACTATACAATTATTGAGTAGCACCATAGTGGTGGGAGTCCCTGCATAGAATGCAGAAAGTTCCTTTTCGGCTGTCCCTATTTTGAATAGCTATCTATTTTAGAATTTATTTTTCAGAATGGGATAGCATGCCGATCGGCATATTCACCCATTCAATTTCGGAAATGCCACCACTGCCGATGCTTCACTAGACCACCAGAAAGGTGAGTAACCTGCGGGGAATGGTGGGTGAGAAGTGAGGGTTAAGGTCAGGCAACGGGGAAGGGAGTGTTAGGGTCAGGCTGCTGGGAAGGGAGAGTAAGCCTCAGGCTGCGGGGAATGGTGGGTTAGGGTCAGGGTGTGGGGAAGGGAGGGTTAGGGTCAGGCTGTGGGGAAGGGAGGGTTAGGGTAATGAGACGGGAGGGTTAGGGTTTGAATTAGGGGGAATGGTTGGGGGTAGTTTTTCCCCTTACCTTTCGGAGCAACAAAAGTTCGGTGCTCCGTGGATCGATTGCTATGCCTCATCGAGGCATATACAATTGAAGTCCCAGCCAGTTTGAAGCTGGCAGGGAGGTTCTTTCCGCGGACCCACACCCACCCTAACCAGAAGCAGACCTTGTCAAAAATGGGCCATTCGACATGATACAAATTCCTGAATCACTATTACTGTATGTATGTTAACACAATTAAAATGCAGTCTGGAATTTTACAGACAAAATGAAGCCTTTAATCAGGATACGGACCAATTTCTGCTTAAACAGCATATGCTTTGGAAAGTGTAAAACACAGTAATATCATTAATCATTTGCCAGCATATTTGCAATATTTTTTAAATCATTTGTAAAATTGACAATTTCTAAATGAAACATTTTGTCTTCATAATAAATTGTTGAAAGTCCTGTTTAAGCATTTTATTTTACTGCAATCTTGGTACATTTCAGCAATTCATGTGAAAGTTTATTTGTTCCAAATATAGCATGAAAGAAATATTCAACAAAAGACCAGTGCCCTTTTTCAGCACAGCGCTCCTCTTAAGAAATTTAAATGGACGAGCGAAGCATAAAATCCTGTTTAATATATTTATTTCCGTAACCTAAAAAAAAAAAAAAGGCAGGGTATAGAAGACTAGAGATTTATTAAAATCTCCATATCAATAAAACAGCGTAAAAGTAAGAATAAAGGTTCCGGATTCACAGTTACGTAGTAGCTCAATTCTTAAAACAACGTACGTAAGATGAGAACTACGTAACTGTGAATCCGGACCAAAAGCTTTACATGGTAAAAGGACTTTTTTACCCTTTGAAATTTATATATACATATATAAAACAGTTACAGAGGCCGATATGTAATCATGTTGCTCGACAGTGTATTCAAGCACAACAGATATGATTTGTATTTGGTTGCATTATATTAATTAAAGTTGGGGAAAACATTCAGAAATAGAATTTGTGTAATTTTATATGAGCGTTGCTGATGCATTTTTTCAAGGTTGCATAGAAATTTGACCAAAATGCAAGTTTTTTTTTTCTGGTGGTGCATTTAAATGTAGCTTTTATTTTACTATAACAAAACAGCGCATGGATGAATGCCTGCTGGGTGAAGTGTCCATTCATTCGTTCCTTGCTATGCAGAGCAACAAAGAACAGGCGCTGTCTGGAGGTGAAGGGAGTTGCTTAAAGAGTCTTGACTTTGGGCCAGCCCTCCCTCTAACCTTGTGCGCTCCTTCCTTCCTTCTTGAAGTTCCAGCCTGTCATAATTGTCAGTCATCACGCTGAATGATGGAACTTTTATATGTACTTATATTTATCTGTCTAGTGATTCACAATACAATATTCTGCAGCCTTTTTTGTTTTGTTTTTTTTGTAGCTGCACTGCTAGGCTGCATCTGCTGAAGTTAAAAGCTGTGGAAGTAAAAATAGTTGTATATTGGTTGGGTACATGGGCGCTGCCAGGGCAGAACCACATCCTGTGGAATGAGGTGTCTCTAGTGTTATAAGCAGTTGAATAATGTGTAATAAATAAAGGATAGAGGTTGTTGGTATGATAAATTGTTCAATAGCAAAGTAATAACAGCAGTAGATGCAGTAGAGGTTAATCCACAAGAATGAATACGTAAAATGCTTAACCAGGTTGCTGATTTATTAGAAACACAGAAACAATGGTTCCTGAAGGAAAAAGGCAGCAGCTGCTGGCTTTCTGCAGAGGCAATGCAGCTGACATCACCCAGGATGAGCCATACCCTCTTTCTGTAGCTGCATTGTCTGATCGATGCAGGAAGCTGGTAGCTGCTAATTGGTAAGTCAACAAAGTTTAAATTATTTTTCCCAACAAGTGAGCCCGCCATGCATGCAATTTCCCACAATGTATGACCACATTTTCCCTGTTTTTTAGGAAAGGTTTAACTGAGCACAACTGTATTTCATTGGATTAATGTTCATTTACAAAAAAAGGTGTTACAATGTCTAATCATTTACAGTATAGTACGTGATATTAATTAAATGCATTAATTACTTACACCTGCCTATTACGCTAATAAGTGAAAAATGGGCATGATCATTTAGTGCCATGACAAAACATTATTTTTATTGAACAAACTTTAGTTGTCTCGTTCCTGGTTTATTCAGTCTTTAAAGACTCGGATGACTTTTAGGAATTGAATATGGTGCCATTTTTTTATTCATTTATTTTTAATCACTCCGTCCTATTTTTAAGAACATTTTCACGCTCCCTGCGTTTCCCTGAATAGCTCTCAGTTAAGCGCGGTTTGATAGCAGTACAGTATCAGAAGCCCTGCTGCAGCCTTTGGCAGTGTGACCTTCATTAACGATGTAGAGATAGGTTGCAGTTACATTGTCAGCATGCATCGTACATTTGTACTTAGGGAAAGTATTCTTGAAAACTGATATGAAGCATCAAGAAAAGTTGCTATTAGAATTATGAATGTTAGAAAAGCGACACAACTGCAATGCTCACTATATTTTCCTCAATCCAGTCTATGCAAGACAGAGGGGTGAATTTAGAAAGACGTGGGGCATTCTGGCAGAACCGTTTATTGGGTCGTTGTACAATGACGCATTTTCCTGCAGGCTTCCACCATACCGTAAACCGTAGATAAATGGTAGAGACAAAATCAGTAGAGCAATTTAAACAAGCTTGGGAGAGATATAAAGAAATCCTAAATGTAAAAAATAAAGATTGCTATTGGTTGAAAAAGAATAATTAAAATGGGCAGATTAGATAGACCGAGCGGTGATTGGTCAAACAGAGTGACAATTATTTCCTGTGTTTAATTAGTTACTGTATGTGTGTATGTAAGTCATTTTCTGTATTAAAGCATGGAAAATATTTGCTATGTAGGAGATTGACGGACAGTTTGCATGTAGAATGTTGATTATTATAGAGAAGTTTTTTTCTACTATGTAGAGCAAGGGTTCTCAACCCCGTCCTCAAGTACCACTAATAGTCCATGTTTTGCAGGTCCCCCTAAAGAACAAGTGATATAATAATTACCACTTGAGGAGCTTTTAAAATGTAACTGTCAGTTAAGCGCATACTTCCAGCAAGGAGATCAGTAAAAAAAACGGACCCTTAGTGGTACTTGAGCATGAGGTTGGGGCCTCATTTACTAAGGTCGCTTTTTAGCTGCGATTATGAATTGCCAGCCATCGCCGGGATTTTTCAGTGATTTTTTTTTTTTTAAATCGCTGGATTCACTATGCTGCGATTTTAGCTGGTGATTTATAATCGCCATCGATAGGCAGCTATATTTAATGGATAAATGGCTGCGATTTTCTATATAAATCACGACTATCCAAATAAAAAATCGCCGCCGATCATGGCCCCTTTGTGAAACCTTTTTTTTTTTTTAAATACATTTAATAAAATGTTTAGCTCAGCATGAAAATAGCCCTTAGCATGCAGTCGCATGTAGTATTATAAGGCACAGCATGCCCATGTTTAACAGGACATACTGTGCCTTATATTACCATAAGCGGCAGTATGTCAAGGGTTAAGTGCATGCTGGCCCTCTTTATAGTGATTAAAACATTACATGCCCCCTACCAAATATTACAGACACCATGCCCACGTACATATAATAAAAGAATACATTGCTCCATTCACTAATAACATAAAAAGTATTTGCCCCATTCAATATCAAAAATAGTACTTGCCCCCATTCACTAAAATGACACACTAGTTGCCCCCGTATAATATATTGCCTCTGTAGTTGCCCCCCATTGAATTAAATGTCACATTATAAGCCCAATACAATTTACTGCCATCATAGATGCCCCCATAAAAGTGATTGCCATCATAGATGCCCCCATACAAGAGGATTGGTGGTTGTTTCCTGAATAGGGGAATGGTGGTTGTTTACTGTGTAGGGTTATAGTGGAAATTTTGTGCATAATGGGATTGTTTCTTGTGTAAGGAATGATGGCTGTTTCCTGTGTAGCGGATTGATGGTTATTTCCTGTGTAAGGAATGATGACTGTTTCCTGTGTAGCGGATTGATGGTTGTTTCCTGTGTAAGGAATGATGGCTGTTTCCTGTGTAGCGGATTGATGGCTGTTTCCTGTGTAAGAAATGATGGCTGTTTCCTGTGTAGCGGATTGATGGCTGTTTCCTGTGTAAGGAATGATGGCTGTTTCGATGGCTGTTTCCTGTGTAAGGAATGATGGCTGTTTCCTGTGTAGCAGATTGATTGTTGTTTCCTGTGTAAGGAATGATGGCTGTTTCCTGTGTAGCAGATTGATGGTTGTTTCCTGTGTAGCGGATTGATGGTTATTTCCTGTGTAGAGGAATGATGGCTGTTTCCTGTGTAGCGGATTTTTGGTTGTTTTCTCTGTTGCAGAATGATGGCTGTTTCCTGTGTAGAGGAATGATGGCTGTTTCCTGTGTAGAGGAATGATGGGTATTTCCTGTGTAACGAATTGATGGTTATGTCCTGTGTAGCGAATTGATGGTTATTTCCTGTGTATTGTATTGATAGTTATTTCCTGTGTAGCATATTGATGGTTACTTCCTGTGTAGCGGATTGATGGTTACTTTCTGTGTAGCGGATTGAAGGTTGTTTTCTGTGTAGTGGAATGATGGCTGTTTCCTGTGCAACGGAATTATGTTTTTCTTCTGTGTGGCGGATTGATGTTTGTTTCCTGTGCTGGGTAATAATGGTTGCGTAGTTGGCATTCGCAGTCGGTGAGGGTCTGGTGGCTAACGCTAAGAAATAAATCACAGATAAACTCTGAATTAACATCCTTCTCACCATAGACTGAGTAGAGAAGTAAGTCCATCTGGTCACCCATATATAGAAGAATGGGGATTATTTGCTATTCAGGAGAATACCAGTTATTGAAAATAGCAAATATGTCTTCAGAAGGATTCTGATTCAGTTAGGTCTATAATATATTGAATTTGTTGCACCTTTATATTTGTTCTTTCTACATTGTGATTATCCGCATTATGCTATATATAAGAAATTAAAAAAAAATCCCTGACTTGTGTCCTTTCCTCCATCTCCATGTAATTGCTCCAGGGAATACAGTGCAGGTAGTAAGGGCACCTGGTAGGTCAAATGCAACATTCAGCAACGTTGCTCCTTCCGGGCTACATTGATTGAATAGTGCACAGTCACTGAGTAGATGATAGTCATTCATCATAGCACAATGCTTTCTCAAAGACTATTTCCCATTTCACAGGTTCTCAGTTGTCTATGGGAAACAGTAAAAGCATCTAACAAATTCTAATTTAGGTTGTTAAAAGGACACCACAATGAAATACTAGGTACATTCCATGTTAAAAGAACATTAGTCCTATCAACATTTTTTTCAAACCTTTAAGTTTGATGCACCATCAGTTTCCCTTCATATTCATAATATTCGTGTAGTGTGACCTTTTCTGGTGATAATAGGTTCCACGTACGACCTTGTTGAGTGATTGGATATTCGTCGTCCAACGTGAGGTGTCCAGATCAGTGCCGGAACAAGTGAATGGTAGGCCCAGGTAGACTCTTGTCATGAGAGAACATCTTTAGAGATGATGACTGTCCCCCTGTAGCCCAAAGGACCCTAAAATAAGGGTGCACTTTCAGGCAGCAACAGTTTACAATATATGTAAATATTACAGACTACCGATCACAAATCCGTCCCAACTAAAGGTAAATTTCTCATCCTTTGCCAACGGATAGTTAGGTATAAGGTCTATTAAATACTTCTTCTCTTTCCAAAGTGTGCTCATTATCCCCCACCGTACTGTGTTTCTTTGTGTATTTTGTTGGGGAATAAGTTGGGTGTGTTTCCCCGGTGGTTGGGGACGGCAGCTGCATTTTTATTGTAGGAGCGTGTTTTTTGTAGGAAATTTGGTACTTCCTTTTGAACCCTAAAATAAGTCCTGTGCCAGGAGGTATTCAAATATATTATGGTAAAATGTTGTGATTACGGGAGGAACGAGCCCATAACATTGACGTGGAATCAGCCATTGGATTGTGCATATAGGTGTGAGCACACCCTTTCAGGAAAAGTTGACCTTGGGGCCAAATGCCACCCAGTTTTTTCCTGCTTTATTTTTTATGTGAGCTTATAACACATGTTTAAACGACATGTTATTTTTATTTTTGCAAAGGACATATCTTACTTTACTTAACTGTATTTTTTTTTTACCTTATCATTGAGATTAACGGGAATGTGTAGCTTTTTGAATGTTAGAGGGCTACCAATGTTTATCCTAAAATCGTTACTGATTATAGTGTTAAATGGAGGGTTCAGGGTGAAGAACTAGAATGCTGAGTGGTGTATTCACCCTATCATGCAAGCTATGGGAGATATAGTGTATTTACATCCTAGTGCCTTTGAAAGAAATGTCTAATTCCCTTTCACATCTGTTCAGAATGCACCGTGTGAGACCTTATACCAGTGTTCCTGAAGAGTCAGCACAAAAATATGTTTTTGGACTTGAGTCATAGCTTTGGCACAGCAGAAGCGCAGGCAGACTACTGAAATTGTGCGTGACCTGCCCAGCGTTCCGAAAATTTGGATAGGGAGGACCGCGAATGAGCACACATGGGAAACATTACTGAAAGTACTAGAGATGAGGGTCAGGTTCGAGAATTAGCGCTTGTAAGTCCTCCGCAGCGGAAGTAAAATTACGCAAATGTGATCCTATATTTTGCGTCTGCAAGAATAGAGCGCTCTCCTCGCACATATGGAAATTCCGTACCCTGGACTCTATCTTAACTACTATGCACATGCGCCACATGTAAAATGGGGCTGGGCACCAGCTCTGAATGAGGGAACTGGCTCATATATTTATTGCTTCTGTCTCGCCGAGAAGAAGCAATCGATCCTCCTAAGAATGAAGATGGAGCGGCAAATGGTGAGTAATAATGTAACCCCAACCCTTATCCTAATCCTTTCCCTAACCCTTACACTAACCCTCCCTTTCCATTACCCAAACCCTTCCCTTCCATTACCCTAACCCTACCCTTCCATTACCCTAACCCTCCCATCCCCACAGCCTAACCCTAAGACTCACTTCCCCGCAGCCTAAGCCTCGCTTCCACTTTTAAAGCATCCTAACCCTAAGTCTCCCCTCCCTGCAGCCTAACCCTAAGACTCCCCTCCCCGCAGCCCTCCCCGCAGCCTAACCCTAAGACTCCCCTCCCCGCAGCCTAACCCTAAGACTCCCCTCCCTTCAGCCTAACCCTAAGACTCCCCTCCCCGCAGCCTAACCCTAATACTTTCCTACCCTTGGGCTAACCTTAATACCATAGACTTTCCTGTAATACTCACCTCGGTGCAGTGGGTCTTTGGTTATACGACAGGCCTGCTTTTGGCTGCCTGTATTTTGAAAACTGAACTTTAGATCTGCAGCCTATATCCCCAATACAGTATAATCATTTTCTGTTCACCCCGTGCAGAGGCGATGGGTGTAAGTGAGCGCACCAATTCTGTTTTCCATCTTAGTGACAAATGAAATTGCTCCTAAGTGTTTTCATGTTCCCTGGGCATAAAAATACAGTAACATTACTTGTCTTTACTTTTCTAAGTTTGTGTCCAATACTTTATTTATGCGCTTAGTGCTTCTCTTAACAAGATGTTGGATAAAATGCAAATAAAGTGATTTGCTGAGTCCCACTGCATCCTCCCTGTTCTCTCATATAACGAATATTACTGCGTATTTACAAAAGAGTCTATAAAATACAGCACAAAGCTTCCATTAACTGGGGAAAGGATTTCCCTCTTGGTCCAGACCTTTGCTAAGTAAATTTTAACTTCGAGCAGTAATTGCACATAGAATGTTTTTTTTTTTTTTTAATAAGCTATAAATAACAAGTTAAGAACTTTTAAAATCTCTCTGGAGGAGTTGTGTTTGCTGGTTCGGGCGGCCCTATATTTCGTACACAATGCAGCCGCCAGGTGAATGGCAACTGTATCATTGTATGAAAATAACTGAAAAAAAAAAAAAATGGATATTGTGAACAGGAACCTATTTCCTCGTATAGTCCGAGAATGGGACCCCTCCGGACTCTGGTCTCAATTACCGGACTGTCCGGAGCAATCCCGGACGGGTAGTAACCCTACCTGTACACCACACATATGACACCAGGATGGCTTGTGTTCAGAAATGACCCCTTTCAGCATGTTTTTTTACGAGTTTCCACTCAAATATTCCTATAAGTATGTAATTTAGAGCTAGGGGCATCAACCAAGAAAGCTGCAAAATTTACAGCCAAGCAAACTATTTAGCACTGTACCCTCTTGCCTTTTGCAAAGTACTGTACAGTAACAACACTTCAATACAGACTATTAATATGACCTTCACTAGGGCTCTTGGCTTACTTAAAAGGAATTTGAACATGCGCTTATAGAGCTCAAAAACTGGTGAGGACTAATTAATATAAAGAGATATGTCAGTGCTGTCACTTTGTAGGAAGCTTTAAAAAAAACTCACATTTTTCTTGCATAATTAACAGATAAAAGGGTGTTTCACGTAGAACAAATGTTCTTCGCTTTTATTTCTGGATTGAAGATGACAAAATGGCTTTACAGAAAAGAGTGAAATTTTCAAAACGGTTTTGCAAAGTATTCGCTTTATCCAACATTTGGCTGCGCAATTCTCCTTGTCAGCAAGGTCTATTTATAGAAAATTAGGTTTGCACAATGGCAACTTACTAACGAAGGAGCGGATTCAGCACCCTGAGCGCTTTCTATGCCCCTGTTACTCCCCTCTCTCGTATGAACTTGAGGGCAGATACACTGCCATAAGGCAGCCTTAACACTGACGTGCAGATTAGCGGTCCGTATGTCCGCTGGTCCAAGCAAAAGTGTTAAACCCTGCTATTACTGTAAAAATTAAATCTCCCCATCCACCTTGCGTACTTTTGGCGGTCATAAGGGAAGACCTTCTCCGTTAGACGGCTCTCGTATTGGACGGAACTGAGTCAGGAGATCCGTGCGTAAATCGTGCGTACCATCTGGAGTGCGCATTCTCCCTTCCCTCCAGACACCCCTTTTAAGCACTTTACGCCTGTAAATCGGGTGTCGGACGGAACTCTGGATCCAGCCCAAAGTCTGGGATGAAGGAATGATGGGCCAGATCCAGAGGTACGCTGGGCGTCTGTCCGTCAGTACGGCGAGCGTAACTCTGGTGCACTCCCCCTGACACTCCCCCTGTCTGAGCGTAGGTACACTCAGTTACGCCGGTTGAAGGCTACCCTAACTTCAGCCGGCGTAACCGAGTGTAATTACGCTCAGACAGGAGCGTAATCAGTGAAACCCTGCCCTCCCCTCCTAATTTCCCTCCCTACCCCCGCCTACCTTCCGTAACTACAATGTAGTTCCGGCGCAGCATGCTCCTTCGTCCGTAACTACTTAGTAGTTACGGACGCCCGATTCAGGGAACCCTGTATTATTGATTACGCCTGGCAACATCTGCCTGGCACATGCGCAGAATGGCAAATATGCCGTTCTTACGTATACAGCTGCCGTAACTATGGCGGCAGCCGTAGCTCTGTATCTGGCCCGATGAGGTGAATGAAGACATTAAAGTTTGTGTCACAATGAATAGAGAATAGGTCTATTTTGCTACAATTCACGCTAATTTTTATAGGACACCATTTTCCTGAAATACAAAATCTGTTTCTTTTAAGGTGTATTTATTGATTAACAGAAATGGACGTAATTTATCTTTTGGGCTTTTCTTTGATTGCTGTTCAACAAAATTGGTTTTATGTTTTTTATAGTAACCAGTGTGTTAATGTCTGTACTTTAGACATTGGGGTAGATCCAGAGCTACGTTTGCCGTACGTTTATTCGCGGAGCGTATTTTCGTGCGCGTACCTTCTATACACTCCCCTCGGCACACCCCTTGCACGGACGTATTTTGTCAAGATACGCTTTACAAACCCTACCTTAACTTTTTCCAACGTAACCGCAGTGATCCGCACACGTACGTATGGGCTGAACGAATTTACGCAGCTAAGCACGCCCATACTGTACACTTTAAATACAATTCCCCGCCTACTTCACGTAATTCACACGTAATTTGAAGTAATTTGACACATACGTGAATGGCCCATACGTTCACAATTACGCTACGTTAATGTTAAGTATTTACGTTACGTGACAGTGAATGGCCCATACGTTCACAATTACGCTACGTTAATGTGCGTATTTTCTATGGTGCGCATGCGCAGTGCGTACAAAACAGCGATTTTACGTCTCTGCCACACGTAAATTCGCTCCGAGGCGTTGTTCTAGATCAGGCCCATTGTCACCATCTCAGTGCCTGATCAACCATTAGCCCTATTAGGGTGTAGCCTAGGGCACATGACTTCAGGGGGGCACCAGCACAAGATGTTTGGGGGTGCCTGGAACTTGGGTGTAATGCATAAGCCTGGCTTGCATTCCCTGCACCACCTGTGTTATATACTGGAAGTAACAAGTGCTGCTACATATTACTGTAATACTCCTTTACTGTATTTGTGAGAATGAATGTTGTTGGCATTGTATAAATGGGCAGGACCCGGAATTCTGACTGGCGTAACTGCCATGGGTGTAGGGGCTGTGGTTGCTACCGGCAGGGAGGCCAAGAGGATTTCTGGACTCTGTTACAGCAACTTCATGGAGCCTTCGAGCAGTGGATCCTCGGTGTCCCTTCATTGGTTGCCGACTCTCCCGGTATGTCTGGAGGACTCCTGAAATTTGGGCAGTTCTCCCGGGATCCCAGGAGAGCCAGCAAATCTCCCGCAGAGGCCTTCATGCTCGTGGTTACATGAAAACCATTACTTCCAGTCCTGCCCCCATCTGGCAACACTAGTATCCTAATGTTGCTAGGGGCAATTTGTGTCATTAAGCCCTGTTCCCATCACTAGTAAATCTAAATGGGGATAATTTGTAGTCAGGGGGCGGGCTTAATGGTGCAATTTACATTAAGCTCCACCCCTTTTATGAATCTATGGCTCACCTCCGGGATCTCCCAGAGGGGAGCTGTTAAAAATCAGCAACCCTGCTATACCTATAACCAGGATCAGCAACGGGCTGTTGGGACTTGAGTGCAGTGGTGGATCGCTGGGGCCCCACAGAACCTTGGAGATGGGTCAGCTGTCTCCATTGTCCTACCCTGTCCCCGGAACTGAGCCCATGCTCCCCCACCTGCATTCTCCATTACAAAAAAATTTAAATTAAAATAAGAATAATCAGCACTCCATGTACAGGTGCTGAGCACGGTTTATCATTTATATACATGGAGAGCAATATCTTTGGCTTCCAGAATC
>WWET01000484.1:125607-137063 GCA_011038615.1 Limnodynastes dumerilii
TCCCCCCCCCAATACCAAGCAGCCGGGTGTTTATCATGCTTCATGCCAAGTTGGCACTCAGTTTTCTTTGTCATTGTGACTCTGTCTAAATGAATCATTCCTGTAGATTTTAGAAAGCTTATCCGCTGTGTATCTCAGTGTACAGTCCCTAAGTGTCTGTCTCGCTCCTCGGCAAACAAGTTATTTAGATGTTAATGCTAATAGTTACACATATTTTTGGCAGAGAGAAGTCAGCAAGCAGTACAGGCAGAAGTCCAGAGGAGATAAATTCAATATATGGCACTCGTACAACACCTTTTCTATTATGCAATGGTTGGAAACATTGCATTTCAAAGCCAGATCAATGGCACAAAGAAAGGATGACTTTACAACATATGAAAAGAATATGTTGTCCCTTGTGCTTTCCAGCTCTTAAACTATTTTTTTTTAATCTCTACCCAATCTCCAGTATCTAAGGTTACTATGGTATTGTGGTTGCTATGGTAACCTCAGACTCCTCCGTGCTTTGGGCAACTATAAATTTTGACCTCACGGACACTAAATATTTCATCTGCTCATGTTTCATGCCCTTAACTGTAGATTTGAAAGGTTTCATATCAGCAAGTGAAGAGTTTAAACTAGATTTAAAACATAATCAAAAAAATATAAAATATAAAAAAACAAAACAAAAAGCCTAAATGATCATTTTGGACAGCGCTGCCGACTTCTAAAAGCTTACATGCATACAGGCGGTGGTGCTTAACAACACAGTTTATGCAAATCGTGTCATTAGACCCCTTAAATATTAATGACCCCTATTGGGGTTTAATAGGATTGTGGGCCGGGCTTGATGAGGCAGTCCCTCCCTGTCCCTAGCAATACTAGTGTTGCCCGGCAGGGGGGCAGGACTTGAGGCAGTGGTTTCATGGAGTCCATGAGCTTCAAGTCCTTTGCGGGAGATTTGCAGGCTCTTCCGGGATACCAGGAGAACTTCCCGAATTTCAGGAGTCTCCCAAACATGAAGGCAATGTCAGCAACCCTGATTTTGGACCTGATCCTAAGCTCTGTGCATCTTATGCATGGAGGTTTGTAAGTCCACACAAGAGGAGAGTGAACTCCCTGGTCAATCCTTTCCCATGTGTGGAGTTCTGGACACTACCTCCCTATCTGCATCTGTCAGATATTTTGTACCAGATATTTTCGAACTGGCTCTGAAATCGATTGCTCCTGCCCCACCGAGGACAAGCAATTGAACATCCCCAGCATGAATCCACAGCGGCAAATGGGGAGTATTAATCCAACCCCAACCCTTAGCCTAGTCTTCAGCCTAACCCTTCCTTTACATTACCCTAACCCAAAGTCTCTCTTCCCCACAGCCTGACCCTAAGACTCCCCTCCCTGCAACCTGACCCTAAGACTCCCTTCCCCACAGCCTGACCTTAAGACTCCCTTCCCCGCAGCGTGACCCTAAGACTTCCCTCCCCGCAGCCTAACCCTCAGAGTCCTTTCCACGCAGCCTGACCCTAAGACGCCCTTCCCCGCAGCGTGACCCTAAGACTTCCCTCCCCGCAGCCTGACCCTAAGACTCCCTTCCCCGCAGCCTGACCTTAAGACTCAATTCCTTGCAGCCTGACCCTAAGATTCCCCTCTCCGCAGCCTAACCCTCAGAGTCCTTTCCACGCAGCCTGACCCTAAGACTCCCTTCCCCGCAGCCTGACCATAAGACTCCTGTCCACACAGCCTTACCCTAAGACTCCCTTCCCCACAGCCTGACCCTAAGACTCCCTTCCATGCAGCCTAACCCTAAGAATCCCTTCCCTGCAGTCTGACCCTAAGACTCCCGTCCACGCAGCCTGACCCTTAATAATCCCTTCCCCACAACCTGACCCTAAGACTCCCTTCTCCACAGCCTAAGACTCCTCATAGTCTCCCCTTGTATACTTGTATACTCACATCCTGCCCGCTGCCGCAATTCTGTATCTGGTGTGCGGCTGGTTATCCATAGGGTGCTACGCTGGGGTCCTGTGCCAGATTTCGAAAAGTCAGTGACTGGGTAAGTATGCTCAAAAATAAATTCTGCATATTTACCCATTCATTATGAAAGCCTTCTAATTAGGGTATTTTCGAAACACAGACAGTTGAAAATGAGCATTTTGCCGACTGTCTTTGAGCAATATCATTTTCATTGCACAGAACGCATCCCGCATAAACAGTTTAGTCGAGAGCTGGATCTCGGGAGGAAGCCAGCTTAAGAGATAACGTGTTTTCACACTCAGCTCGCCCTTATGTCATAACATCACGAATGGCTCTAATTGAATTCCAATCAGGTAGCACAGATCTGATTGAGAAACAAGTTTGAAAACACCCAGAAGTCTGGATCCAGATCTGAGCTTATATGGTAGCGCATTCTGCATGCTGTACTTGTGTTCTGTGATGGATGGGATGAAACGTTCAATCCACATACGCAAGTAAACGGGACGTCTGGATGGCAAGCTAATAAGCATCAAGCTCTCTTCTGCTGCGTCTCCAAATACACTCTGCAAATGCAATGTTGTATAATATGCTTTGAAGGGTTACAAACTGTTGTCAGTAGAACGGAAGCTGCAGTTGTAGCGGTTATACTCTGAAGCAATGGAAAAAAGAATTTACAGGAAAATAGGAAAAAATTTTAAAACAGACAACAACAACACAACACACTGGCAGCAATTCCAGTTTATATATTTTCCCGAGCAGCAATGAAGGTGACGGGTACTAAACTCGCCTCTGACATGAGGGCCCCCAGACATAGACATAACCTGCAGTGTGCAAATATTCTAACATAAAGTCACCTTTGTTATGTCTGCATTGTTACCAGGATCGGGTACACCTGCCTCGGCCACACCCTTCCTGTACATTGACTATGGATTATGACTATGGGGTCTATTTTCAAAGAACATTTTAATGCGATAATGCCCATTTTCATGTGAAGATGGGCATTATCACATGAAAATTAAGTTTTTCTTATTTACAAACAATATTTCACCATGGAAAATAGCAGTTTCCATGGGGATCCATGTAAATATCGGGGCTTTCTGCCGGGCCATACTTTTCAAAGCAGGCCGGCAGTCCCTCATATATATGAAATGCCGGAGCGGAGTTTTACACTCTGCTCCCGGTGTAACACTAACGCCATCTCAGGATGGCGTTAGTGCAGTTATCCCAGCGATGTCCCCATATTCCCCCCTTTTCCTCCCCCTAATAGCTGTTATTATGGGGAGGAAAAGGGATGAACCAAAGTGTGCAAATAAAAAAATAAAATATTTTTCTTTTTTTTAATTCTATTTTTATAAAAGAAAAAAAAAATCCATTTAAAATATTAATAACAGGGAAAAAAAGAAAACATACCTGTCTGGGAGATGCATCTATCTCTAAAGATTTCAGAGTACTGATATGAAGATATTTTCAAAGTCCCGCAATGGAATCTCTGCGCATGAGCACAGAGATCATCACAGGACCTCGCAGGTCAAGTAAATTTTAGTAAATTTTATGAATGAAGCTGCCAGGCTCACTGCAAGCCGAAGCAAGTTTGGAACAGCTTTTTCCATTAAAAACGAAGCTCTACATAAATAGAGCCCATAGCCTTTGAGAGAGTAACAAAAGCACAAGTACCCTTAACCCAGTCACTCTGCCATAATATTCTGTGGCTCACAAGCTACTCAGGGGATTTCCTAACAATACGACTAGTGAACTTATGGTATTTAAAACAAAAATGACAGTCTCATTTTGTCTCATTTGCCTGTTTAAATAGTAAGTGGAAATATTACTAGGACAAGTAAAGTAAAGCGAAATAAAATTGCGGGGTTTTAGAGAAAAAATAAATACTGTGTAACATTTATTTTGAAAAATATTGAACACAAACCTATATGGAATCTAGATATAATACAAAAAGAGTGAACACTGGAAGAGGTAATAACAGACTAAATATGGTCTCAGTGTTTAAACTTCCAAATGTCACCCACCCAAATCATCTGCTGAGTATCTAGGACATAGTGTCAAAATTTGTAGCTCCCAACTCAGAACCGTCGAGGAGAATTCAGTATTACAGTAAACAACAGTAACATTTTAGAGATTTATTGTGGTCCGGATTCAAAGTTACGTAGTTTTCGTCTTACGTACGTTGGTATAAGAAGCTACTACACATGCGTGGTAGCTTATTTATGCTATCTATGTACCATTTCTGTATGTAGATTGCGGTCTAAAGACCGTGCTTACGCAATCTACATACAGAAATGGTACATAGATAGCATAAATAAGCTACCACGCATGTGTAGTAGCTTCTTATACCAACGTACGTAAGACGAAAACTACGTAACTTTGAATCCGGACCACAATAAATCTCTAAAATGTTACTGTTGTTTACTGTAATACTGAATTCTCCTCGACGGTTCTGAGTTGGGAGCTACAAATTTTGACACTATGTCCTAGATACTCAGCAGATGATTTGGGTGGGTGACATTTGGAAGTTTAAACACTGAGACCATATTTAGTCTGTTATTACCTCTTCCAGTGTTCACTCTTTTTGTATTATATCTAGATTCCATATAGGTTTGTGTTCAATATTTTTCAAAATAAATGTTACACAGTATTTATTTTTTCTCTAAAACCCCGCAATTTTATTTCGCTTTACTTTACTTGTCCTAGTAATATTTCCACTTACTATTTAAACAGGCAAATGAGACAAAATGAGACTGTCAATTTTGTTTTAAATACCATAAGTTCACTAGTCGTATTGTTAGGAAATCCCCTGAGTAGCTTGTGAGCCACAGAATATTATGGCAGAGTGACTGGGTTAAGGGTACTTGTGCTTTTGTTACTCTCTCAAAGGCTATGGGCTCTATTTATGTAGAGCTTCGTTTTTAATGGAAAAAGCTGTTCCAAACTTGCTTCGGCTTGCAGTGAGCCTGGCAGCTTCATTCATAAAATTTACTAAAATTTACTTGACCTGCGAGGTCCTGTGATGATCTCTGTGCTCATGCGCAGAGATTCCATTGCGGGACTTTGAAAATATCTTCATATCAGTACTCTGAAATCTTTAGAGATAGATGCATCTCCCAGACAGGTATGTTTTCTTTTTTTCCCTGTTATTAATATTTTAAATGGATTTTTTTTTTCTTTTATAAAAATAGAATTAAAAAAAAGAAAAATATTTTATTTTTTTATTTGCACACTTTGGTTCATCCCTTTTCCTCCCCATAATAACAGCTATTAGGGGGAGGAAAAGGGGGGAATATGGGGACATCGCTGGGATAACTGCACTAACGCCATCCTGAGATGGCGTTAGTGTTACACCGGGAGCAGAGTGTAAAACTCCGCTCCGGCATTTCATATATATGAGGGACTGCCGGCCTGCTTTGAAAAGTATGGCCCGGCAGAAAGCCCCGATATTTAAATGGATCCCCATGGAAACTGCTATTTTCCATGGCAAACCATTGGCTGTAAATATGACAACCTTCATTTTCATGCGATTTTTACATGAAAATGGGCATTATCACATGAACATGAAGTTTGTAAATAGACCCCTATGTCTTGTTTCTGTGTCAGCTATTTTGTTACTTTTGACTCTGAATGTGTGTTTGTGATAATAATTTCATTTATGTGATATTTTGATATCTACTTTGGTTCATTATCTTATGTCACAGGGTCTGAATTAGGGTCAGGAATAAGGATAAGAGATTAGGGTTAGGTTTAGGGTAGGGTTATTGTAATGTCATCTATTAAGGTTTTTTTTAGCTTTAAAAAAAAATGTATAAAAATAATATTTGCCAAGGTGTAAACCTGCATCCATCTTACCCTCAAACTACCCCCAGATGCTTTTTTTATTGCTATATATATATATAGGTTGCAATGGATGGCACTCCCAGCAGGCAATAATAGTTACTCAGGTGCACTTCCAGCTCGATGTGAGCACAATACAGTCCAAGGTAAGGTGGCACTCTGAGATTAATACAGGTCAAGAACGACATGAAGTCAGGATTGCGGCAAGGTACCGACGTTTCAGTACAATTTATATATATAATATGTGGGTGTGTAAGTTGTCTGTCCTTTTCATACAGCGCATGCTGGTTTCCATACGTCCAGAGCTTCCATACTTGGGGCGTTTCAGACCGCTTCTTGTTTTTACGCATAGTGCGCTGGATTTCCTATGTAAATCATACAATTGGGGCTGGGTTTACGATGGCGTTTACACGTATACCCCTTTCACATCAGCACTAAACACATGGGTCAAGGCTCCAAGAACCCAAGTTTGGCGGTGATGTGAAAGGTACCGGGGTTCTGGTCATGGGTCTAATGACCCGGGACTCAGACATCGGAAAAGAGAAGGGTTTTTCCAGTGTCCGACCCCAGTAAGTTGTGATGTGCAAGGTGCCGACCTGGGTTGGAGGGGGTTAGATACTGTTGCTATAGTAACAGTAAAGAAATCTCTCTCCCAGAAGTGCGGACAGCCCTTCACACTGTCAGGACAGACCCGGGACCTGGAATTGTCTATTCTGCAGCGTTTTAAGGGTTTTAAAGATTTTTTTCTTTACCGCTAATCACCCGGCAATAACTTGGGTTGAAAATCTCGAGTTATTGCAGGGTGGTGAGGTGAAAGCGGTATTACATGAGGATAATACAAGGTAGGGTTCTGAACATGTAAGTGTCCAGGTTTCCGAACGTTAGTGGGGGAAGCCCCTTTTTACGCACATACGGATTTTAATAGCGGGTGTACTGTACTGTACATCCGCAGCACGCTCCTTGTTTGGGATCACAATGAAACCTGTTAAAATATTGGTATTAATAAATAGAGGAGCAATATTAATGTATTTTTGGGAAAATATATATATTTACCTTTATGGGGCCAGATCCAGAACAACGCTTGTGAGCGAATTTACGCGTGGCGGAGACGTAAAATCGCCTTTTGGTAAGTACTGCGCATGCGCACCATAGAAAATACGCTCAGTAACGTAGCGTAATTGTGAACGTATGTGCCATAAAAAATATGCTCAGTAACATAGCGTAATTGTGAACATATGGGCCATTCACGTATGTGTCACGTAAATACTTACGTGTGGGCGTGTCAATTTTATGTCTGAAATACGTTAAGTAGGCGGGGGTTTGTATTTAAAGTGTACAGTATGGGCGTGCTTAGCTGCGTAAATACGTGTTGCCCATATGTACGTGTGCGGATCACTGCGGTTACGTTGCCAAAAGTTAAGGTAGGGTTTGAAAAGCGTATCTTGACAAAATACGTACATTCAAGGGGTGTGCCAAGGGGAGTGTATAGAAGGTACGCACGCGTAAATACGATACGCGAGTAAACGTACGGCAAACGTAGTTCTGGATCTACCCCATGGTTTGTAATAAGTCACATAAATGTTTCCTTTTTATTTGTTTACTTTACTATGTATTTACTCGACTTGTGTGTTAACTCTGAGCTCATTATGTTGTGTACATTTTACACAAACTGTTTAGCTACCTACGGAAAGGAAAAACACTGCGCTTTATAGTTTATATTATGTTTGCAATGGAACCGTTTTGAAACATCTTCACAGCAATAAAAGATAATTATGCTCACAAATTACTGAAAATTGAAGTGTGGCACCAAATTATCAAGGGATCAATTACAATCACTGAAATATTTTGCAACACGGTCTAGGGAATTGTACACTATAGTAGCATATCCTGCCTCTAAATGCAATCTCATTCATCTGGGAGGAACACAAAATCAATGCTATGGAGGAAAGAAATTCTAATTCTATTTTAAATGGCTCAATAATTTCATGATAAACCGTTTGCCTGATCCTTGAGGGCCAAAGAAAATTAGATATAAACAAAAAACCATAACACTTACCTGATGAGGAATTCTGAGGATCTGAATCCACGAAGTTCTACAAACCTTCCTCAGTCTATCATTCACCTTCTTGTTTTTATTGAATTATTTTAATCATCTTTACATTGTCACTGTATAAATTGTTGGTAAGGTCCAGTTCTGGGCACCACTCCATAAAAAAAAGACATTCTGGAACTAGAAAGGGTTCAGAGAAGGCTGACAAAATTGATAAAGGGCATGGAGTCATTGAGCCATAAGGAAAGACTAGCTAGTTTATGCATGTATACCTTTGAAAAGAGGCATCATATAGGAGATATGATTACTTTATACAAATTCATTAACGGTTAAAACAGAGAACATTTGTGGGAACTTTTTACCCTAACGATGGCACACAGGACACGTGGTCACCCTCTAAGTTTAGAGGAGAGGAAGTTTCACAAGCAGCAAAGGAAAGGGTTCTTTACAGTAAGGGTGTCAAGATATGTAATTCACTGCCAGGGAAGGGTGTGATAGTAGATTCAATTGATATGTTGTAATAAAGGGTTAGACAATTTTTTTATGCAAAAAGGCATCCAGGGTTACGGACGTTAATTAAAATGACGGCTAGTAGTGGATCCAAGGAGATGTGGGACTAACATCTTGGGTCAAGAGGGATTTTTCCAGATTAAAACAGGTTGAAGGTTGAACTCGATAGACTGGTGTATTTTTTTTAACCTCATCAAGGGCCGTATTCAGCGTAGTGTTTCGCTACGTAAATAGCGTACAATAATTACTACGCATGCCCAGTAACTTCAATTGGTTAGTTACGGACAAATGGACACAGAAGACAGAGGTCTGAATACGGCCCCAACTATGTTACAGGATACCTTTTAGCTTTGGTACTGTACTGAGTGAGAGTTCAAAAAAAATGTTGTTTTTATTTATCTTACCGAATCAGATGTAATATATTATTCTATAATATATGTTTTATTATTTTTACTTTTTTGTTACTGGCTTTATTTTCTTTATTCACTAGTGGGTTGTAGTAAAGACTATAGGGTTGATCTTGGATGCAACAGCAATAAAGCAAGTCTCAAATCTATGCCTTAGCAAATTTAGTTTGGGCAGTTGGGGGGGGGTTAAAATGCACAGACACGGTTTGTCCAGGCATTTATATTTTATTTATATTTTCTTAACTCTGTATACGTATAATATTTCTTGGCCAACTCTGACATGAAAACACCATTTAGACTAAAGCCATCTGCCCCATGACTGTAGGGTGCGTGGCATGGACTGATTTATCCAAATGCTGGTAGAATGGTCCATAAATGCTTTCACACAATAACTGAATTGGTGATTGATCAGTTTTTTGGTTACTGTGGGTGCACTGTGTAATATGGCTCAGTGAGTAGCACTTATGCCTCACAGCCCTGAGGTCATGCGTTCAATTCCTGGACTAGGCCTTGTTTGTGTGGAGTTTGTATGTTCTCCCTGTGTCTGTGTGGGTTTCCTCCGGGTGCTCCGGTTTCCTCCCACACGCCAAAAACATGCTGGTTGGTTAATTGGCTGCTGGCTAAATTAACTCTAATGTGTATGTATGTGTTAGGGACCTTAATATGTAGCTCCAGTAGGGGCAGGGACTGATGTGAATGTGTAATGTGTTGCAGACAATTTGTGGCGCTATATAAATAGGCAATAATAATATTAATATCCCCGGAGTGGTAAATCAGTTGCTGAGGATATTTCAGGGTTTAACCAGTGTAAGTTCTGAAAATTGAATTATAGTGGTTCTATTTACTAGTATGACAATAACTAATTGATCTATTATAGAGCCAACACCATTGTGTCAGCTGTATCAATTCCGAAATACTTAAAAATATATATGTCCCCACTCTCTCCTTCCCACTCTCTGACCATCTTTAATCCTCTGCTCTGGTCCCACTCTCTCCATGCTCTGTCCATGTTCTCTCCTCGCTCTGTCCATGCTCTCTCCTCGCTCTGTCCATGCTCTCTGCTCTGATCAGGCTTCTTCCTCCGCTCTGTCCATGCTCACTTCTTCTCTCTGTTCCCACTCTCTCCTCCAGAAGAGTGCCAATCAGTCAACCCTGTCACAACTTGTCAACTTGTCGCCTGCAGGTTAACTGATGAAGCTTGAAACGTCATGTCCACATACCGCACCCAATTCTAGAAATTGCTGCAATATGTTTAAAACGAATTCAATTATTTAGTCACAATTTAAGCAGTAAACATTGTTCATTTCTAATTCTAGGGATGACCTGCCAAGCACGGACATCGTACACTGAGGATGAAGTTCTCTGGGGTCACCGTTTTTTCCCTGTTATATCTCTTGAAGAAGGATTCTTTAAAGTAGACTACTCCCAGTTCCATGCAACATTTGAAGTCCCAACTGCACCTTATAGCGTCAAGGAACAGGAAGAAATGCTTCTTATATCTTCGCCATTAATAGCACCAGCAGTAAGTAACAGCAAAGAAAGAAATAGTTCTGTAGACACTCTGGATAGTCTTGATGACATTAGCACAAAAATGCCTGCTAAACTCCAGAAAATGACCGGCAGAGAAGACCTGCCCAGAAAACTACTCAGAATGAGCTCAACTACATCTGAAAAAGCTTATAGCATGGGTGACTTACCTATGAAACTGCAACGAATAAGTTCAGTTCCAGGAAATTCTGAAGAGAAACTGGGCATAAGAACGACAAAGATGATCTCAGATCCAATGAGCCAGTCAGTAGCAGATTTGCCACCAAAACTTCAAAGATTGTCTGGTGGCGGCAGGATGGATGGAAACCTGCCGCCCAAACTGCGGAAAATGAATTCAGACCGATTTACATAACGAAAACTATTAGGCATTAATCAAAGTATGGATTGGGGAAAATAATCCAGAGAAAAAAATAAGGAACTGGGCAAAAGCCGTTCCTGTTGTAATACAAAAGACTGTATTTCTTTTGTAGGGAAGCCATACTGGCAAACAGTTTTAATGCTGGTGGTGATCAAGACTGTACTGTATATAAATATAGTGCTTTGATAAAGAGACCTAACATGTTTTTACGGTCTTTCTAGAACTAAAGTAATACTAATTGGCATGTAGTATCACATCAAGCATGCAATAATAGTGGGCATATTTTGCATATAGTTTTATGGCATGATTCTTTCTTTATATTGTATAATCAAAAAAAAAAAATGAAAGGGGCATTATTCTTCCCCATATTTTTTAAAAATAGTAATTCTATCATAAGAAGGGTTAACTATAAGGGCAACATTTTATTGCAGATTATTTATTATTTGGATAAAGACTGTAAATATGTGTCCATGTAAGTAAGTTCCAAGCATGTATTAGTTTTTAAAACAGAAATTCTAATAATATTGTTACTTTATTTTTGCTGACTTTAAGTAGTGTAATTATAATAATGTATTTGTTTTATATGTTTTTCAATTCAATTCCAAAAAGCTGAAAGATCATCTTTTTTAAATATCAAAATAAAAGTATAAAACTAATAATAACCAAACAGTAATAATTTAATAGTTATTTTAAAATTAGAATAATTCTGAAACATTTCTTTCATGGGACCCATGTGGCTGATTCAGAATTTGAGAGTACAAAGAAAAAAGGTGTAAATATATATATATAT
>WWET01000484.1:166400-178054 GCA_011038615.1 Limnodynastes dumerilii
CGACCCCACCCTACCCCTACAGCCTGACCCTAACCCTCCCTTCCCTACAGCCTGAACTAACCCTCCCTACCCCGCACAGATAGTTTACTTACCAGTTCCTGGTCCCGTGATAGCAGCAGCGGTGGTGCGGCGGAGGGATATCGGTAAGTGTGAAAGTGAATGGGTGAAGTATGCTGAACGGCATTTTCACTCATTCATTAAAAAAAAAATAGAAAATCAGCTTTATTCAAAGTAGGGACATCCGAAAAAGGAACTGTCGGATGTTCTCATTTCGGAAAAAAGATTTTCTTAATGGGGATTGACAACGGAAGCTAACAGATGGAGTAATCTCTTAAGTCTGGATCAGGTCCATTGTCTCTGCAACCTCATACAATTATGCTGATAAGGGTCTCACATTGCATTTATTACAAGAGAAGTAATTACATTTTTCCCAGCGCTTGGAATCAGTAAGACGTAGAGCGTCTTCTCGCCGAGCCCTTATTTAATGTCATGATCAGCAGGTGTTTGCTTTCCTGGTGTCACGCTGAGCGCAACTCTAGAAACTTGTTGATTTGGATTGCTTGAAAGGTCAGTTATAAGGTCACGGAGGAAGAGGCAGATGCTGAAAAGTATTGTACTGCTAATCTATTTGCCTGTCTTATGAAATGCAGATGACTTTGTTTGGGATCTGTCCCATTAATATTGCAATACTGAACATGAAGCTATTTAGAACATTCTAACTGTTGAAAAGTAGAATTCTGAAATGTGCTCAAATTCTGATACATATTTGTTCATTGTGGACCAGAAGTAGCCGTATTAGTATTGCAAATCAGAGAAATTAAAACAAAAAACAAAATTAGGTGTAAGTTCTTCTAAGGACCCTTCAGGATTCTGCCTGCTGTTTCCTTTAGGAACAAAACACTTAGGACCAGATTCACACTTGTGAGTGTGATCCGTAGGTGCAGATACACTTTTCCAGTCCCCTCCCCCACCCCTATTTTTAGCACTTACGAGTGCCATAGGGTTACCTTATCTAACCGTGCGGAGTTTCCTTCTTAATGTCAGGCAGCGGGTAGAGGAGTCTTAAGGTCAGGCTGCAGGGAGAGAAGTCTTAGGGTCAGGCTGTGGGGAGAGGAGTCTTAAGGTCAGGCTGCAGGGAGAGGAGTCTTAGGGTCAGGCTGCGGGGAGAGGAGTCTTAGGGTCAGCCTGCTGGGAAAGGTTAGGATAATGGAAGGGGAGGGTTAGGGTAATGGAAGGGAAGGGTTAGGATAGGCATTCGGTGCGTGGTCTTCATTCCAGGGAGGTTCGATTGCTTTGCGTCTGCGAGTTCGGAACTGGCTGGTGACCCATACCCAGTAAGAGCTTACATACCAGTCTTCATTACACACCAGTCCCATTGTCCATGTATAACATTTAAGGTAGGGTCAAGTGCACAAAAGTTCTTTCCCACGAGCACTTCCCTCACATGGGGCTGGATCCAGACCTTGTTAAGTGCATGAACTTAGTTACTCAAGGGCTAAACCATGTTGATTTCAGAGGGAGCCAAGTTAATTGTATTCTTTGCATGCAGGGATATATCTTTGAATTGCTTACTGCACACAGATACTGACCAGCGTTACTATCACACTGTTATTTAGACTTGGGATAGGAAACATCACCTCTCAACTCTAATACTGTTTGCAACAGATGAAATATGACTCCCCTGAAATCAAAATGGTTTAGCCCAGGAGTAACTAAGTTCATGCACTTAACAAGGTCTGGATCCGGCCCATGGACTTTAGATTTATGCAATGACCCACCATAATAAGTCCGCAAGTCCATTCAAAATAGGACTGCAACGAAGGCTCCTATGTTCCTCTTTATTTTATTATTTGGTCTATTAAAAGTTAAAAAATGTAGGAAACATTTTAGTAACATTTTAAAATTAGTTCTTTGATGTAGTCAATTTTTAAAAGAAATTTCCTTATTAATGATTATTTTAATTTTATTACACTGAACATTATTTTTGCTCTGTATAACTCCAGATTTTAAAATAAATTATTAGATTAAAAAATGAAGATGTAAATGACTATTACTGAATGTTGCATTTTGTGTTTCACCACATATATTTTTATGATCCTGTTAATGAACCAAGGCTATTAATGCTTAAATGTGGCCTCATTTATACAGTATGTAGATAATCTGTCAGGAATATGTAACACGTGTAAGGAATTCATAAAAGCAGAGATTAGCTGATTACAGCATAATGAAGCAACATTTAATTCCCCTAAATTATTCCATCCATTAGGTAGATATTCATGTTTCACCGTACATCAGCAGTTAATAATTGCTACTTTATTATAAGTGAGGGAAGTAATGACTATTAATACAGATATCAGTTGTGCTCATTTTCCTCCTTTATGATGTATTTCACATCACTATTAGTTAAACAATTGAATTTAACCATAAAGACTCTCTGCTGCATATTAAAATTCAATTATGTTGATATACTTGTTATTAAAATATGGGCATGGTAATATGCGGATGGAAAGATTTACATGTTATTATCATACCTTTCTTTCTCACAAGAACTCACTTTTGATGCGCAAAACAACATTTTAGACCCACTTTGTACCTCAATTTGTCAAGGTGCAAGGCATTGCAACACATATGTATGTCTCCTCTGGCTGAGTACAAGACACGCCTCCTCTGGCTGAGTATAAGACACGCCTCCTCTGGCTGAGTACAAGACACACCTCCTCTGGCTGAGTACAAGACATACCTCCTCTGGCTGAGTACAACACGCCCCTCTGGATTAGTACAAAACACGCCTCTTCTGGCTGAGCACAAAACGCCTTTTCTGCTTGAGCACAAGACGCGCCTCCTCTGGCTGAGCACAAGACAAGCCTTCTCTGGCTGAGCACAAGACACACCTTTTCAGGCTGAGCGTTAGACACACCTCCTCGGGCTAAGCACAAGACACACCTTCTCTGAAAAAGTACAGTACACACCTCCTCTAGCTGAGTACAAGACACACCTCCCAAGGCTGAGCACCAGCCACACCTCCACAGACTCAGCACTAGCCACACCTTCTCTGGCTGAGTACAAAACACACCGCCTCTTACTGTGTATAGGACACACTTTCTCTGGCTGAGCACAAGACACGCCTCCTTTGACTACATACAAGTCAACAGAGAATGTCATCTACTAACATCTCCTCAGTTCTAAATCTAAATCTATTTCTGGCCATCCTAAGTAGGCAACGCAACATACAAACTGTACTTTATAGAGAAGGCAAGAAAGAAATGAGCTAACAGAGACATTGTCAGTCAGCTACTGAGTTCCAGATCATAATGTACCATGAAACAGTCAAAAGAAATGAGATTTAAGACATTGTACAATAGCACTTTAGTTGGATTTTGCCATTACTGCCTTTTTTTTTTATTGTTGTATGTTATGTCACTGTCATCTTAAAAAACGTAAATCTCACAAAATAACATCTATTTGGAAGTCTCATTTACCAAATTACTGTCAGATGTGTTCACGATGAAGTTAGATCAGCAGTGTAATGCTGAGACATATTTAGAGTCCTGTCTTTTTTGGCCCATTTTCAAAGAAATGGGCCCAGATCCAGAGCTATGTCCGCAAGCGTATTTACGCTAGCCGGAGTCATAAAAAACGCTAATTTGCAGATACTGCGCATGCGTTACAGCATGTAACTCTGAGCGCACATACTATCCTAGTATCAAGAGCGTAACTGCAAACAAAGGGGCGTCCCAGCCATACAACACCCGTAATTATGCTTTGGAGGCGGGGTGAGGCATTTAAATCATACAGTACGGGTGTGCTTAGGCGCGTAAGTACGTGCAGCCATTACGGCCAACAGGAGTTACGCTTTGAAAAGTTAAGGTAGGGTTTGGAAAGCGTAAAACGGCAAAAGTATGTACAAGCGAGGGGAGTGTCTATGGTGACTAATATGTTAAGCCATTTTGTGGCTGATGTCCACCATATTGGGTTGAAAGGATATAATCATATTGGACAATGCAGAGAGCTTTCTATTTAGCTTTTGATAACATAGAGCTTACTTCAGCTCAACTCAAATAATAAACATAAATACAATATCCACTTCTGCCAAGGTATAAAATTTTTACAGATGCACTAGACGAATACAAGGCTGCTTGTATTTTAGGTTTAGTGCTCTATTAATATTCTTGTGGTTTATATGTATGACAGTCTAAATAATTTAGAAGCGCCGTCACTTGATAGGATTGAGAGTCCTATAATAATGAAGTGGATTTTTCCGGCCACAACTTTAATTAAAAAATCAAAAATTGACATTTAAAACATCTGAAAAACTTAAGATAAATGTGAAAATGGTGACAATGTGGAAAGAGCTATTCCAGAAATGAAGACTTTCTTTTCTCTTTGTAAAAATTTTGATTCATTTCTTATTATGTTCCAAGTGTCTCACTTTTGCCTATGTTGTCAGGAAATGGAACTCTAACTTTAAAGGCCCAGTGCAGCCTGGATAACTTTTCTTTTGATCTGTTTTATTGTATTAGTCATTGTAAGCTTTTTTTAGACTTCATATTGCTTGTGTGTAATTCTTTGATAGTCCTTTTTTGTCGAGTCTCATAGCAAAGAGCCAGCAATGAAGCTCAATAAAGATTGCTTAGAAATGTCTGCCAATGGTTTTTTTTGGGTGCTATGTTAATCTTTTTTTCAATTGTATCTTTAATAAGGTGGAACTGGAATAAAAATGGAGAAAACTGAAGCAGAGCTTTCTATTTATACATTGATAACTTAAATCTAAGACTTATTGATTCTGGGTGAAAGGAATTACCATTTCAAAGTGCCTTTAGAAGTCAATGGGAAGGATGTGGAACTGTGTATAATGGTCGGTGGAGAAAAGACAGTTTATTGTGTAATGGTAAAAAATAAGGAAAAAAATAGAGATTGATGCAGAGGAAACTAGAACAGATCATATCTGATTCAATTCCCATATTTCAATATCTGAAACGGATTATAAAATAAATTGAAGCAAAAACAGAAAAAAACAGAAAAACTAAGGACTTGATCCATAGAGCCGATTCCAATATTGTATCCTTGAGCAACGAATGCAGAGCCAATTTATTAGGATGGTTTTAAGAGAGATATTTTAATTTGAAACTTTAAAATAACTTTTCATTATTTTGGTTTTAGAATTGGCAAATACTTTATACACTTCAAAATATTTTAAATGCGAGATAGATAGATAGATAGATAGATAGATAGATAGATAGATAGATAGATAGACAGACAGACAGAGCTGTCTCACTGTTCAAATGTTCATCAAATAGAAAATTGATGTTGAGTATGGGTACCTATTTCACCCATTTTCATTAGCGACAGATTGCAGCCTCGGTTGGTCTACTGTTAGGGTCTGGGCTTAAGGGGAAGGTTAGGGTTAAGGTGCAGGACATCGAGGGTTAAGGTTAAGGCTCAAGAAGGTGAAACATAGGGCAGGCCTGTGGGAAATGGGGGGTTAGGGAAGGGTTAAGATTTGCATTAAGGAGGGAGATCTTAAATGTTTGCAAGTATGAGTCACGCTGCAACTTCAGTTATAGTTCACCTGTACCCCGAATAACTTTCCATCTTAATGGAAGACTCTGAAACACCTGAACAAAATGTTCCAATAAATATAATATTGCAATATTTTTATTGTTTTAAATCAACAACAGTGTGCAGTAAAATATTATTGTTTTTTTTTTCTTTTCCTGAAATATTGATTACTTTACAAATTATTTGCCTTAAGGTTTTTTCCAACAAATCTCTCTTCATTAGTTATATGGTTGAATCATATGCTTATAAAAGTAAATCATTACTTTAAATATAAATGTAATCTTAAACTTTGTTCATTATGCACTCGCCAGTCATTACACTCAAGTGAGGAATGAACACAATATACCCGTGTTGTGTTATATTGAAGCAGAGTGAAATTCCCTTTAGGAATGAAATGTTATTTTTATAAATTCAGAAAGCTGTAACATATGGCTTTGTCCCCCCAGACTATCAGTGCGGATAGCTTTATATAACGGTCTCTGATGTAGCACACCTTAACCAGACTCCTTTACCATTGTGTGCCTAAGGAAACGTTTAGTTCTATATAACCTTGCGATAAACAGCAAGTAAAATACAATGGGGCTTATCCAGGCCTTCACGCACACCCAATAGCTTAACGTATCTCTACAGAGGTGGAACTAGCGAGTTGTGGGCCCAGGTGCAAAAAATATGCCTTGGCCCTGATGGTATCCCAGGTAACCTGGTGGGGAGCTTCGGCAATGTGTTGATGACGGCTGTGGGCCCTTGTTTCGGCCGTTGCACCTGTTGGTACCAATGGTAGTTCCGCCCCTGTATCTCTGCATGCCTTCACCCTGCTCATGTACAGAAAAGATGTCCATACCATTACGGCGATTCAGACGCGTACGGAATTCAGTGCATGTCCCCTTGCGATCAGAGGGGATTATTTTGGGAGGAAAGGGTGGAGGGAAGTAGTCAATGTACAGTAAAGGCAGACTCAGACATGTACAGTGTGGGTGTCTCACCCACATACGAGGGTGTCCAACCGCTGATCCGCAAGTGTGACCTAAGGGCTGACTTATGGCAGCTTAAGTCACATGTGTTATGCACGAGAGAGGGGAGTGACAGGGGGGCGTATTCAGTAGATTTTGTGTTTCATTGTAACTATCACAGACTGACTGGTTGGGGTGTCCCGTCTGGGTTCCTGGGGATGTGATAGTGTCTTAGCAGTATATCGAAAGCTGGATGGCCTTATGTAAGTCCTGCTCATGAGCTATGCAATGGAGATGATGGGAAGGTAGGACTTGAGTAGACTAAACTTGACCTGGACTGAACCAGGGCTAGACTGGACAGACTTGACTTGACCTGGACTAGACCAGGACTGGACAGACTTGTCTTGACTTGACCTAGACTGGACCAGGACTGGACTGGACAGAACAAGCTTGACTTAACCTGGACTGGACCGGGTCTGGAGCTAGAGTGGACAAGCTTGATTTGGAGTGGAACTATACTTGACAGACTTGACCTGGACTGGACTTGAAGGTTTACACTGTGCTGCTGACTTAAATAGAGCATCTCTGGCCAGGACTGGATGGCCTGGTCATGTGGTGAACACAGCTTGAATACAATTGGCTGGGCACGTCAGGTGACCAAATCTAAGATGGCGACGCTCATGCACTAGAGCTTGATGCCGGGACACAGAGAGACACAGGACACTGAACAGGAGTGACACAGACACAGTTCAGGCATGGCTAGAGAGTGTCACCGTCAGGCAGTCTCTCACGCGGTAAGTCCCGTGTTTTATGACAGTAACTGTTTTACATGACACATTTTCTGGTATGTTATTGGCTACACATAAACCCACCCCCATTATTTATTTGCACTGCTGTTTTTAAGAATCTTAATTTTGTGGGATCCGGTTGCAACTCATATGCTTACCTATCTGACGGACATTGAAGGACGCCGCTCAATAGTAACAGTCACTCGACTATTCGCCACTCTACTATGACGCCTGATAATTATTTCCAGACTCGATGCTGATGCCTGATCTACATTTCTGGACTTGCTGCAGTGTGGAAAGTATTAGGCTGTGGTTAGGGTTAGGCTGCGATTAGGATTAGGCTGCGATTAGGGTTAGGCTGCGGTTAGGGTTAGGCTGCGGTTAGGGTTATGCTGTGGTTAGACTGCAGCTAGGTTTAGGGTTTGGATTAGACATGGCAGTGACTGGTTCCCAAATAGCCAAAGTAGGCACCAGCCATTCTGCAACAACAGATCAAAATAATATTGAGTTGATATCAAAAGAAAATTACAATGAAGCTTTTTTAAATTTATTGAAAAGGTTGAAAAAATAATCAACTCAAAGAAATGCAAACTTTTTATTAAAGCCTCTATAAAGAAACTGTATCAATGTACTGTTCCCATTAGCAACTTAAAGTGTATAAACCAGACAATTGCTATCTATGCTTCTATGGTACTGACCATGCCTACCTGTAACTGACCACACCACACAACAATGGTCACACCCATGCAGGCCTCTGATCATTTTTAGATTCAGGCCCACGTAGCTCTTATTCTGGCCTAATTGCCAGCGACTCTCAGCTACTAGCAATATATTAATAACAGAGGTCAGAACTCATATATGGTGAGCATTGTTTTAAACCTCTAACAGCTTACTTAGAGTATAGGGGGAGGGACTATGGGCCCCTCTCTAATCTGGACCCAATAACAACAGCACCCCCTACATCCACAGCAGTCACACCACTGGCTGGAATAACTAAGGACTCAGTAGATTTCTCCTCCCCACACTTCTGTGGATAAAGTGGATGCCTGAGAATATTAGAATACATTTTTGTTTTATACTGCAGTGTATGTATATTTAGTCACGTACACTTTCTTAATAAGCCTACTGCCAACAATTTGAAAAAATAAATGCTTCTTTTAGTCCGCAAGGAAGGGATTTACAATATGCTGCGGATATCTCCCATATTAATTTATCAAAGTTATATCTCAATATTTGATGTGTGACTCCATATAGCTTGGAAAATGTACAATATGGGAGAAATGTTTAAGCATGTTTTATTCATGAAGTTTAATAAAACACGATTATTATCACGCAATATTCACATAAATATTTTATGCAGGACCCAAAGGAACGTCATTGTGGAGAGAGACGTGGAGCAGAGTGCTTACTAACACTTATCTTACTTTCTTTTTGTCACCAAGAGAAAATAAACTTCCTTCTGTTTCAGAACGTTTTATAATCTTCTCGCTGAGGTACACAGCGGTAACTTGTTTGTTGGAGAAAACATCCATCTTTGATTTTTTATTTTTTTATTTAAAGACAATCTGTTGCGCTGTTTACTTAAAAAAAAAATGTTCACACTATATTGAACGTGAATATAATCAATCATTATCCATGTCCAGATCAACACTTAGGGCCATATTCAGAGATCCGTTTTTTTTTATGTACGCAATTATTCGCAAGGCCGGAGCAAGGTAACACCCATCAACAACTCCGACACTCCCCTCTCCCAGACGTGCTGTCAGGAACTTACGAGTCCAGAGACCACTCTGTACTTTACATGTGTACTAACATGCGTGTATGTGCTTTGTCTGTGCGATTCTTTATAACGGCGCAACTATGCGTTCACTTAAATGTCACCCCACCCACCCACTTTTGTTAAAAATTTTCTGTGCGCCACATTTCCGTGCGTATGTCCCCAAGTGCGACTCACGTACGTGGTAATTACGTAGGTAATTAGGTACCTAATTAGGTAATTACGTGCTTATAGTCAATGAAACTACGTAAATAGAGTTACTACGTATGCGCAGTTGATCCGATCCTAAAAATACGCACGCAACTCCCCTCAAAAACGGATCTCTGAACACGGCCCTTAATAAGCAGATGCCAGATGTTACGTGACAGATCTCCACAGCGGTGCTTCCCTTCCACCCGCCTAAACTTCGTAAGGGGGTGCATTTAAATTTGACAGTTGGGGTGGGCTTAAGGGCGTACACGCGTTTCAGCAGTCGGACGGACTGCTGTTATGCACGTGAGACTTAAGGATGCCCTGTGGCAGCGTAATTCACTTAAACTCTGCACAAGAGTGCATCCTGCATATAATGCCAGGACGCCCTTATATATGGAGAGTGCTGATTTCACAAATACAGTAACCAGTGTAGCTCCTGCAAACTGGTTTGTCCAATACAACTAATCTAAAAGCAGCTGTAAAAAGGTCCAGCCAAAGGATATGTATATTTCTATACTTTCTAATCGGGTGGTCATTATGGACTGTATTCACAGATACGTGTGTATAAAGTACGCAGATATAGGCACGGGTGTGGGTCCGCGGAAAGAACGGCCCTATTTCGAGACTGGCTGAGATTTCGATTGCATATGCCACGATGAGGCATAGCAATCGATCCTCGGAGCACCAAGCTTTCCGTGCTCCAAAAAGTAAGTAAAAAAAAGTCCCCCCACTCCTTTCCCTAATTATAACCCTAACCCTCCCCTCTCACTACCCTGACCCTAACCCTTCTTTCCTGGCAGCCTATCCCTAACCCTCCCTTCCTTGCAGCCTGACCCTAACCCACCATTTCCCACAGCCTGACACTAACCCTCCCTCCTCTGCAGCCTGACACTAGCCCTCCCTACCCCGCGAGAGGTTACTCAACTTACCCTGCAGTGCGGCGGTAGTGGCGGCAGAGGGATATCGGCGGCAGCGTAATTTGTGAATGAGAATGGGTGAAGCATGCCGATCAGCATACTCACCTATTCTAAGAAAAGAAATTGAAACTGGATGGTAATCGAAATAGGGACATCCGAAAATAAACTTTCGGATGTCCCTATTTCTGTAACGAAAGCTTCTGACCGGGGACTGCAACCGTATACGCACGTACGTGGCAAGACAACACCCATGACACTCCCCTCACACGTTTTCAGTGACTTACTCGTCCATAGGGCAGACTTAAGTCTACGTATGTAGTTACGTGCGTATTTTCCTTCTGTATGTGCGTACATGACAAACCGCACCCTTATTAGTCCATTTAAATGCCCCCCCCCACCTACTTTCACTAATCTACGCACATACGGAAGACAATCACGTCCCTCCATACGTATGTCACTAAGTCCGATTTACAAATCTAGGCGTCATGGCCTAAATCCTACGTAACTTGCGTAGAAAAAAGTTACTACGCATGTGCAGTTCAACCGTGCCTAAAAATACGCACAGAAAAAGTAGCAAAAAGGGAAGTGTGAATCCGGTGCAATGTGATCTTATAGACAGTTGTGCTAAGTTAAACCTTTCCCCAAATCAGGGAAAATTCTGCCATACATTGTGGGTCCATCTGCTGGGGAAAGTTGAATGGAGCTTCAGAAATGATTATACAAAAAATAAATCAAAATATCATTTGCAGCTATTGTCTTCCTGAATACTGAGAAACTGATGCCAGTCAGCACCTGATTGTCGGAAATCAATCTGTCACAAGACAAATTTTCTAAGTGGCAAACCACAAGCTTCACGCTTAGATGCTGGAAATAAACATAAGGATAAGTCTTTTTGAAAAACATATAGGGGCTGATTCAGAGATGCGATTTCCACAGCACTTAGGTGCGTATATTTAAGATCCTAGAAAATTCGCAAAACTGCGCATGCGTAGTAATAGTGCAACGCCGTTAACGTAGCGGTTAGGAGCGTAAGTGCGCTAAGAGCGTACCTTTGAATCGCACGCAAGCACTTAAGATCTTAAGTGCCGCGAATCTTTAAGATCTTAAGGATTTGCATGGAAAGGGGCGGGGGGAGGCAGGGAAATGAGGGAAAGTGGGCGCGGGCTGACACTTAGGATCTTAAATGAACGCTACCACGTCACTTAAGATCCCAAATGACAGCGTATAGTTAAGGCAATTCAATGGTGGTCTAAGTTTAAGATCCACCGCTGTTTGCAAGGGGAGTGTCTGGTTTTGCAGGGGGCTGGAACCTGCTAAGATCTTAGCTAAGGTGCGTATATTTGCGATCTTTTCGCAATCGCATCTCTGAATCAGCCCCAAAATATGTATAGAAATGGTACAGTGCCGTTATACTTAACAAACAACGTTTATATGTAGACCACACTGCTAATGACAAAACTATTATTGTATG
>WWET01000484.1:217187-228905 GCA_011038615.1 Limnodynastes dumerilii
TTTTTTTTACACAGTACACGCAGCGCTGCATGATTACAACTGTAACCATGTTGTGCTGATAGAATTACAAGGCTCAGCTTTGCTGATCCTTGTAGTTCCATCAGTACAGCATGGCTACAGCTTGCAGCCATGCAGCACTTAGGTTTTTACACAGACAAAAACACGTCTGTTATATGGACATGTGTTTTTGGTGGTCGCGATCAGCTCAAAAAATGAAATCGCACCTCACTGACTGCAATTTTATTTTTTGTTATTTAAAGGCGATTTCGGTGAAATCGTCCTTAACGAATAGCAATTGACATATGTTTAACATTAAAAAAAAATCGGGATCGCGATGTAAACACTGGCTATTCCAAATCACACCCAAATTGTGTGATTTGGAGCTTAATGAATCCAGTTTGGCGATTTTTAAGCTCCAAATCACGCGATTTGAGGTGATTTAGGAGAAATCGTCTTTAATGAATGAGGCCCTTGGTGTAAATACGGCCCAAAAACATTACTGATTTTAAGATGACAAAAAGAATAATCCTTATCAGCAGGAGTAATGGTAACAACAGATGGTCCATTGACTTATGTTAATGACATCTGCATCTGTGGCTTGAGTTGAACCATATTTCATTGGAGAACACAGATCTCCACAGGCCTATTGTTATAAACATAAAATTCATCTTATTAATATGGCAAAGTACAAAACTTACTGATGCTTTTTTTTCACCCCAGATCAGAAAATGACAAATCATGATATGAAAGACAACCAAATGTACCTCTACCAACCACTCTACTATCATTGATTCAGTCCAATAAAACTGGGAATTAATGATTATTATTATTAAGAAGAAGAAGAAGGAGTGTCATTAATCTGGATGATTCGGAAAATCATTTGATTGTTCAGCATGTGTTGTAGTTGCCGGCTTTCAAGAATGATGGATCTGAAAGTTACATTTCAGAAGCACCATCAACATTCCGGACTGGGTAGCATTTTTAATGGCCCATTTTGTGGTTAGTGTTCGGCTGCGGGACAGGAAGGGGTTAAGTTTAGGCCTCGGAGGGGGGAGGGTTAGGGTAAGGCTGCGAGAAGGAGATAGATAGGGTTAGAGGAGGGTTAAGGTTAGGCTGGAATAAGGGGTTGGTTAGGTTTAGGCCTGTATATAGGACAATGTATAGTTTTGAGGATTATTTAAAGTGGGATTAGGAGTTAGAAGAACATACTGACCCCGAACTATAAGTGAGCGGTCCAGTCCAGTCAAGGTCATGTCTAAGTCCAGTCCAGTCACAGGTTATGTCTGAGTCAAGTCTAGTCACAGGTCATGTCTAAATCCAGTCCAGTTCCAGATCATGTCTAAGTCCAGTCCAGTCCAGTCACAGTCTAAGTCCAGTCCAGTCCCAGGTCATGTCTAAGTCCAGTCTAGTCTCAGGTCATGTCTAATCCAGTCCAGTCACAGGTCATGTCTAAATCCAGTCCAGACACAGGTCATGTCTAAGTCCAGTCCAGTCACAGGTCATGTCTAAGTCCAGTCCAGACACAGATCATGTCTAAGTCCAGTCCAGTCACAGGTCATGTCCAAATCCGTAGGCACAAAATACAAGGGAACTATTTAGGCCACTTATGATCCATTTTCAAGCTGTTCGATGGTCAGGAAATTGCTGCTAGTGGTTTAATAAAAAAAATTCTTTTAAATTATATATTTTTCCATAGCTTTAATGCATACACCTTCTGACTGAAGTGTTCACACTACTTGTTATATTTTCGAAAATGTCAAAATACAGTCTTCAAGCTCGCAATTGCATAGCGCATTAGGGCACGTAAAAGCAGGACCTTGGCCATGTTAACAGCATTGTGGGCCCTGGGCAAAGCAATGCACAGGGGCCCCTACAGGAATAAAATTAAAGCAAAACTTTTGTACATTATAAGCTTTAAAAACACAAATATTTCAACACATACATGATAATTCATCACATTGTACCCACCTAAATCACACTTCCCCTTCATCACACTGCTACCTCTTCATTATGACAGTGTCTCCCCTTTGTCATCATACTGTGCCCTCTTTCAAACTTTTGGCCCTTCTTTTGTGTCTCTCTACAGCCATCCAAACCCCTCCTCTTTGTGTGTGTCCAGGCAGCCCTTCTGTTTCCTCCTCGGATCTCCGGCCAGCCTACTTCCCCTGTCCAGTCAGACATATAGGGCCGTATTCAGAACTCCGAGTTTTCCGATTTGTGTTACTGCGCATGCGCAGTAATTTTCTAACGTCATCTACGTTTCTTGTTGCAATGCAGATTGCGTATACGCGGTCTTAAAGACTGCGTATACGCAATCTATGTTGCAACAAGAAACGTAGATGACGTTAGAAAATTAATGCACATGCGCAGTAGCACAAATCGGAAAACTCTGGGCGCATATGCAATGCGCCCGGAGCTCTGAATACGGCCCATAGTGTCGAGTGCTGATCAGTGCAGCTGCGTGGTGTGTCAGGAATGCTTGGCACTATATGTCTGTGTCGCTGTGTGACTGCACACACATAGTGTATGGTGCCAGGTATCTAAGTGGAAGCTCTGATCCATTCAATAAGAGGTGGAGCAGTGGCCTGTTTGTGGAACTCACGGGTGACACCCTAGGGAGTTGGGGATTAGCCCAGCCCCCCCCCCCCCCCCCCGCCCGCCCGCAGCTCCCCAGCAGAAATGCAGGACAGTCAGTCTGAAAAGGCTTTGACTGCTGGGGCCGGCAGCAGTGCTCAAGGGCCCCTTGACTTGAGGGGCCACCGGCACCTGCCCATTGTGTCCATTGTAAAAGATGGACCTGCACAGGACTGCTTTTTGCCTGTACTGGTACATGCATTTCTGGATCTTAAGTACCACATACGTTATTTCTGCTAGAACATCGACTGTGAATCCGACCCACTGTAGCAAGATTCTGTATCCCCAGTGATCCTTTCACTTCTAAGCAAACATTTTTATGCTAAGCAATACATAAATTCATTATTGACATCTGTAACACAGCCAAGTTCCTAATCACAAGGGACTGACACTAATTACAATAGTAAATAAGGCACTTTATTGTGTTATACACCGCTGGTCACAAAAATCCATGGTGACCATTATCTTGGGATGCTGATACTAACCGAAAATGCCAGTAACATAAAAAATATAAATAAAAATGTGAAAAACCGAGACTTATCCACGTCACGGTTTCCATATTTATTTCATGCGAAGATACCTCGTAGGTTTAATCCTCAGGTCCTAGTCATAGCTATCTTTTTGGCAGTAAGTATTCTCCTTCATACTGTATCTTCATTATTCTTTAGCAAAAAAAAACAAAAACAAATAAAACCAAACAAACTCCAAACAGAAGAGCTTTAACTTTATTAACTATAAGCATAAACGTAGGGGAAGGGGGATCGAGGGAGCATCTCGACCCCCCAAATATGAAGGGGGCGCTACAGTGGGGGGCATGGGGGGGGAAGGTGTCGGCAGGTTTGCACAGAGATAGTGCCAGGCACTGTTTGTGCAGTTCTTCTGGTGTAACCCCAAGCGTCATTCAGTGAGCAGAGAGCGCGTCTTTAGACCGTGCTTACACAATCTACATACAGAAATGGTACGCAGATAGTGTAAATAAGCTACTACGCATGCTCAATTCTTATAACAGCGTACATAAGTCGAACACTACGTAACTGTGAATCCAGACCGGAGGGGTCACACTGTCCTTGCACAGATTGTCCGTCCTGTTCAATGCTGGAGCAGAATAAGTGGCCCCAGGGTATCTGCAGCTGCTCCGTCTGGTCTACTGTAAGCATCCAATATTATTCTCATTGCATGTTACTTTGGCGTAGATCCAGACCTACGTTCCCTTTCCGTTTCAAGGTGTAGCGTATTTACACTATCGTAATTACTACTCCCCTCGGTCGTACGTACTTTTGCCGTTTTACACTTTCCAAACCCTACCGTAACGTTTCAAAGCGTAACTCCTGTCGGCCGTAATGGCTGCACATACTTACGCGCCTAAACACACCTATACTGTACGATTTAAATGCCTCACCCCGCCTACAAAGCGTAATTCCGGGTATCATATGGCTGGGACGCCCCTTTGTCTGTAGTTACGTTCTTGATACTAGGATGTTATGTACGTTCAGAGTTATGTGCGGTAACATCTGCCACGCGCATGCGCAGTACTTACAAACTAGCGATTTTACGTCTCCGGCTACCATAAATAAGCCAGCGGACGTTGTCTTGGATCTGGGCCTTTGACTTATTATGATTTTTGTTTTCATTATTGCCATACAGCTAACATGTTCTTTTCGCATAGCATATAAAGAACTCATAAGATGCCATGTTTAATTGTGATACATGAGAGCTACTGGAAAAGTCACCAAGGATTAGACTTCACACTGTGACTTGTCACATAGCACATACTATGCAAAGCCTTATCGAGGGACTGACAGCAATTTAACTCTCTAATTCAGGAAGCATTTCACACTAATCCAGATGTTTGGTCACGCTCTCTAACTCAAGAACCATCCCGGACAGATCGGAAAAATATTGAACTTTGCTATTTCAGCTGATAAAAAATGAATTCCATCGTTAGACAAGTATCTGTCAGTCAATCATAGTAAAGGTTATAGCTCTACATAAACTCAGGAATTTATATTTGCTTACAATTAATTCCGCGCCTGTATGTCAGGCTAATTTTTATTTAGTAATTATAACAATATACAATTTAAGCTTTTTTTGGGAGGGGGGGATTTTTTGGGGGAAGGGGGCATTTTTTTCAGGGTTCTTATTAAAATTGCATTAAAATATGATCTATAATTAAAAAATAAACATAAAGGGCTCTATTTCCTTACCTTTCATTTCCCTGTGACGGAAGCTGTATCAGGCTGGCTTATCTTCACTGTAAGCCTGGCAGCTTCATTCACAGTATTTACTAAGACGGGGCTGGAAACACAACTAAGTTTTTTTTTACTTACGTGCCTATTTTTAAGTGCAGAGCTTATGCGCACGCGTAGTAAATATTATCTACTATCTGCGTAGCGTTTCATTACAAAGATTCTATGTCTAGTCTATGTAACGAAACGTTATGTAGATAGCGTAAAATATTTACGTGCATTAGCTCTGCACTTAAAAACAGGCACATAAGTAAAAAAAAAAAAAACTTAGTTGTGAATCCAGTCCACTTACTCCTACTGTGAGGTCCCGCGATGATCTGCGAGGTCATCACAGGACCTTTCATTCATGCTTTGTATGAATGAAGTCTTGTGCATGTGCAGTGACTCCTTTTCGGGACTTTGAAAATTGCATACACAGTGTATTCATGCCGGGACCTGGAAATCGGCAGTAAGGGCGCATCGATCAGACAGGTAAGTTTAATCCTGTCTTCTCTTTTTCTTTTTTAATTATTAAAGATGTTTATTAATTGATTAAAACAGACTTATTTTAAAAAATAAATAACAAATAGTTAACACTTTTTTTTTTACTTTACATACATATGTATTCCAGCGGTCTCCCCATACATACCCCCATTTTCCTTCTCCCCAATAACAGATATTAGGAGGAGGAAAAGAGGGGTATATGGGGACATTGCTGGAATACTTACTGCTGATCCGCATGTGTGACTTAAGGCTGTTTTATGGCCTCATAAGTTACTTAAACTCCACACGAGATAGGGGACTGACTCCTCTTCTGTGTGGACTACCTGAGCTCTTTGCATACTGAAAATGCACGGAGGTTAGGAGGCCAGATCTAGACTCACACAGAATGGTTTCTTACAACTTAGGACACATTAAAGAGTGCGGAAAAAGTTTTGATCGGTATGTGCAGGGACAGGGAAGTCATGAACAAACATGCAAATGTAAGAAATAAAATGAGTTAGTTTACTTGGGAGTAAACTTTCTCCTTGTTTCATTTTCACTCCAAACTGAGCCCTGAATTGTTTTGTATTTTTGGCTTTAAGATTGCTCCTCTCAAATATTTCTCTTTGCCACTCTGGGAGAGACGGTGAAATCACAGCAGGTCATCTTGTGACTTATTGCGCAATTCCTTCTGTACTGTACCATGTAACGCTGACTTTACTGAAATGCATCAATAATCCTCCTAGACAAGGTGCACTAATGTCAATCAGACAGCTATCAAAGTAAATGACACAGACAGCGTTATGATATGTAGAGGACAGTTTTATGGCTGCTACTAAAACAATTATCCAGTTATGCTTGACTTATATATATTGTATAATATTATTTTATTAGGGTGACATTTGCACTGATTTGTAACACCCATATACTCGGGATTCCTGTTAATCTAGTTTAGTACAAATGCAATGGGCCTGATTCTGAGCGTCTGCACGAGAGAGGGAAATTAATTCCAATGTCACGCACCCAGAGGAGTTGGTTCTGGGTGACTTAAAGGGGGTGTCCAGTAAGCCCCCTTTAGGTCACATAGACAGCGGCTCACACAGACGTCAGCAGCATCAGATGACAGATGATTCCGGCATAAATTAACTGAACTGGATATACAGGAACCCTGTAGTACCAAATCTTTTTCATTGAATAACACTATGAGGCATATCCTCTATGTTTGTACTGTGTTTTGTTGTTGTATTTTGTACAGCGCTGCAGACACCTTGTGGTGCCTTATAAATAAACGATAATAATAATAAGGGGCACAAATGGAGTCTGGACACATAAGGGGCACATGGAGGCTGGACACATATAAGGGGCAAAAATGGAGGATGGACACATATAAGGGGCACATGGAGGATGGACACATATAAGGGGCACAAATGGAGGATGGACACGTACAAGGGGCACAAATGGAGAGTGCAGGGTTGTGATATAACCTGCTTGTTGTTTAGACGGTGGTTGTGCAGTAGCAGTTGGGAGGGTGAGTCACCAAAGGTGTTTGGCGCTTGGATAAATTTGGGGAAGGGGGTGGTCTGGTCTGGCAACAACACAACCCATAATGCGGAAGACATCATACCCTAGTTTTGGGGTCCTTAAGTTTGCCACCTTCCAGGTGCTGGGGTGAGCAGTTATAAGCGGGTCAATTGTTCTTGATGGAAGACCAGTCAGGGGGTATCGAGGTCAAGTTAGTATGAAGGTCCCTGGTATGAAGGTAAATGCTGAACCCCCTCATCTGCTATTAGGTCACCTATTAACTTCAGGATGACAAAAGTATCTAGTCATCAATTAATAAACCATGTTTCTTTTTTATGCAGCAACTGTTTCTGGGTCATCATTTCATTAACATGTGCCTGGCTGTATGGTGTGAGAGTGGACCGTTTATGAGCTCAGTGTCTATTATCTACCATGAAATTCTGTATCAGCAGAGAGAGGGAACGATACTGTAGACTGACTAAGAGGGAACTCCCACTTACAAACTAAACATCGCTCCTTTGTCAGAAGACTCATTTCTATAATGTCTGGGTTGTTCAGACAGAGTATTAGAAAACCACAAAAGTAGAGGAAAGATATGAAGCTCTATTCCCCAGACATCAACCTCTCCAACTCGAGTATACTCTATGTATTTATATTCTCTGTAAAAATGTGATTAAAATGATCTTCAATACATTCTAAATGCTAAAATATGATTGGTTGCTATAGGCAACACCTCAAATATTCCTCTTTAGAATAAAGGAAAAAATTGTTACTGAGGTTGAAGAAGAGATTATAGACACAACCTACAATTTATATCTAAGAATATGAGCCGTTTATGGAATTACTGTCCATTTATGGAAATTTCTATGGAAAAAAAACAATTCCCCTAATATCTAATATAAATAATATATAAATACTGCATTCTATTAAATTGATGGAATAGAAACATCACATTAATGTCACATGAAATAAATAATAATGGTAGGATATAAAATTACAGTGTATGAAGAATATCACTTTTCTAAATAATTGCACGTTGTGCTGTCAGTCATCATCGTCTTCGTGTACTTTTTCCTTACTAAACAACATGGAACTTATAGAGCCTTATTTTCCAAGATGACAGACATACTCATTTTAATATAGCCACAGGAAGAAAGTATTTCTGAAACGGATATTGCAATATTGTTTGCATTAGGCTTCTATGAACACAGTAAGGTGTCACCCCATAGAGTGGTAAGCAATTTATTCACAACATATGGAGACATGAACAATATATTAAAGGATATTATTGAAAAAAAATCAGCTTTTTCTATTAAAATGGTTAGAAAAGTTTTTTACAATGAAAAAAACCACAGAAATTTTTATTTTTTATTAATTGGAGACGCCAACCCTACTCAAAGTACTGAACTATAGTAGAAAAACAGCTAAAAGTTAGACATTTGTAGCATATGTGTTTTATGGTTTTGCCCAAAAAATTACAGCTTTTAAATCATCTTAAGGATATAAAATTACAGTGTATGAAGAATATCACTTTTCTAAATAATTGCACGTTGTGTTGTCAGTCATCAGCGTCTTAGTGTACTTTTTCCTTACTAAACAACATGAAACTTATAGAGCCTTAAGATGACAGACACACTCATTTTAATATAGCCACAGGAAGAAAGTATTTCTGAAACGGATATTGCAATATTGTTTGCATTAGGCTTCTATGAACACAGTAAGGTGTCACCCCATAGAGTGGTAAGCAATTTATTCACAACATATGGAGCCATACACAATATATTAAAGGATATTATTGAAAAAAAATCAGCTTTTTCTATTAAAATGGTTAGAAAAGTTTTTTACAATGAAAAAAACCACAGAAATTTTTATTTTTTATTAATTGGAGACGCCAACCCTACTCAAAGTACTGAACTATAGTAGAAAAACAGCTAAAAGTTAGACATTTGTAGCATATGTGTTTTATGGTTTTGCCCAAAAAATTACAGCTTTTAAATCATCTTACTATTTTGACTACTTAATCAACTGAATTTTCACTGGAAAATATACAATCAAGTCTGTTCCTGCTGGAATTAATGGTTCTTTAAATACTCAGGAGACACAAGACAACTATTAATTAACAGCAAAATACATAAATAATACTTGGCTTCAGCTGGTAGTTATTGCTTGATAATGTTCAGCTAGGGTCCTGGAACCCCTGTCTCGGTTGTTATTGAGCTGGACCAAAAACCAGGGGACTTCTGCACTCAATCAGGTCAGTCCCGTAGGTGAGGCCGGGAAGCCGACCCGGTGCTAACAAATTTTTCCTATGCGCAGTATAAGCTAGGATTGTATAAAGTAAGTATCAGAAACGCTCTGCTCCTATCAAGGACATCTTTATCGGCATGTCTTATTCCTTGAACTGCTGATTCTACACTGTATTAATAACACGTTTATATAAAAACAGATTCAAAAGAACGACAGCCATCTTAGACTGCCTGGATGCAAAGGACCAGATTCAGAGACTGAACATAAGAGAGGAAAGTTACTTATTGGGCCAAACCATGTCTATTTCAGGGGGAGTAAAAATATTTGTATTCTTTGCATGCAGGGATATATCTTTGAATTGCTTACTGCACACAGATACTGACCAGCGTTACTTTTACACTGTTATTTAGACTTAGGCTTATAAAACATTATCTTAACTGAAATACTGTTTGCAACAGTTGAATGATATGACTCCCCTGAAATCAACATGGTTTTGCCCAGGAGTAACTTTCCTCTTTTATCTTTAATCTCTGAATCTGGTCCCAAGCCATTAAAGTAACTCTAAAGGTCCATGCTTTAACTTTTATGTTCCAATAAACACAAAATAGAAAATAAGAAAAAAATAAAGTCAAAGTAGAGTAAATAGAGCTAAAAAATATATCTGGCAATAAACAGCTCAATTATGGTTCTTTTTTTGGTCTCTGTTACCTCTTCTCTGTCTTAACTTTCACAGAGAAAAACAATGTTGATATGAATCAAAACCAATGTCCTTTTGTGAGTTAAAACCATTGTGTATAAGAATGCAGTATATAAATTTACAAGAAATAAGTGCTATCCACAAGACAGCTTTATTTTGTCATAAACAGTAAAGTTTCTCTGTTTTGGAGTTAAACACTTTTATTTTGATAGCTAGAATAGAAAGTGTAATAGACTTGTACGGTACGGATTGACATGTTTTACTTTGAAACTTCAACAATGCTTAAAATGCAACATTCTAATTTCTAAATAAATCCTAGAGATTCTAATGTACTACATCTCATGTAATAAATCCGAACTTTAAGTTGTAATCAGATTTTGAGGAAATTCACCAAGATTAAATCTAAAAAAGACAACATTTTAGTAGTTGTATTGAAATATTAAATCAAATTGGCCTTAAAGGGAAATTCAAGTTTTCTGACTTGAGATACTGTGCATGCGCAGTCATTTTCTAATGTCATCTATGTTTCTTTTAAAAGCGTAGATTTCGTAAATACGGTATTTAAGACGGCATTTACGCAATCTAGGTTTCTAAAAGAAACGTAGATGACGTTAGAAAATTACTGCGCATGCACAGTATCTCAAGTCGGAAAACACCGGGCGCATATGCAATGCACTAATGCACTCGGTGCTCTGAATCCGGCCCTCAAAGTCTAGTTTAGAAATCTTGCGGTTCAATCATACTGGGTTGTTTTGTGCTTAATAAATGCACTTAAGGAAAATTAGTTTCTAAACTATACACAAATAGAATAAAAACAGAATAAATAATAATAATAATAATAATAGCCTAGATCCAGACCCCCGCACGCTTTATGTGTGTACAAGGGTCCGTAGGTACACGCACGTAGTGGGGTGGACACACCCCCTGATCACCCCGCTAACAGTAGTAAATATGGACACTTAAGTGTCCAGATTCCTACCTTAAGTTTTTATGTCTAGGTCTGCTTCCCTGCCCCTGACTCCTAATTTATATGACTATCATAAATGAAGGGTCTGCCCCTTGTGCATACTTACGTACATACTGTTACGTACGACAGATGCGCAGATGTTCCCAGACAGGGGACTTACGTAAATGACTTACCCCTGTCTTTCTTAAGTTAGGATCTGAGCCAATGAATGATAAATAACAATTAATAATGACTTTCACATTTTCCATGGTTGAAGGTTAGGTCCGTACGCCTGATGGTAAGGTGAGCGAAAATTGGCACACATTGCGGTAGATGCGTTTAATAAAGTACTGTGGGCTGTGTGCGTTTCCCTAGCAGCGACGGTACATGGCCAAATACATAACGTTCCACCAGAGTAGTATTGCAAGCTGTAAAAGAAAATTTTAAGAATAGTGCAAACAGTTACGTTGTAATATAAATGCACTAAAACTATGGAAAAACTATTTTTTTTACATTTTAAAAAATATTATTTTTTTATTACTGTATTAAGAAAATGATGTAACACAGGCACAATACATCGGCAGCGATTTCTAACACTTTCGAAGTGTCACATTCTAGCGCAATGGTCGCTGAAGACCAACCCCTAGGACTTAGACATGACCTGGGGCTGGTGCGAAGGTGTTTTACGTCTGTGTTTGTCTCTGGGTTGTTTGTTCTTGCTTAAGTACACTGACTAAAACCCTCCACCCCTACTCTCTCTGAACCCGCCCTTCAACTCGCATAAACTCAAGTTGCGCATTGATCTGAATGAGCCGTGAATACACTCATCTCTGGTCAGCCCAGTAATTCTTAGGGCTCAGATTTACTAAGCTGTGGGTTTGGAAAAGTAGAGATGTTGCCCATAGCAACCAATCAGATTCTAGCTGACATTCTCTAGTATGTAATAGAAAAGTGAGAGCTAGAAT
>WWET01000484.1:229049-240638 GCA_011038615.1 Limnodynastes dumerilii
TATATAATTTAAAACTGTAATGACATTGATTTTGAACCTGATTCAGAACCGAGGGCTGACCAGAAAGCCTAGAGAAGAGAGGTAATGTTTTGTAGCTCTACTCTAAATGACAAATTAAACATAAAGCACGGGATCCTTTGCTCTCCAAACAAAGCTCCAGCAGGGGTCTGATTTCCCATCATCCCACACCGTGACAAGTCTCGGAAAATGATTCTTTGAATCACACAGATGACCTTTGCAGCAGTTGGAGACAGGCCCGGCAACAGAAATCTTGGTGCCTGGTGCACTTATGTTTTTGGGGGCTCCCATTCCTCCTCAGTGTCTGCAGCAGCGGATTACAAGGGTCCTGTCAGCAGGCCTGCTTGGAGAGTGCGTATGGGTGAATTGAATCTGCAAATTGTGATTGCTTGAACGACATCCAGTCTGGATACAAATCTATTACGTTTTTTGGTCTGTGCGCAAAAGCAAAGTTTTTCTCTGCATGCAGAACATTTGAATTCATTGGCATCCCATACATTGCAAAATGGTTTCTCCATGTGTACACTTGTACCTTATTCTTCCTGAGAATCTCAAATTCTGGATCAACCCCATAGAACATATAGGCAACAGGATATGTAAAGATTAAAAAACATGAACTGGATCCCGAATTGGGTTTACACAGCCGTTCGTAAGTCCATGGGATCCTAAAGTAAGTATGTGCAAGAATAGTGCAACCACCCATCCACCTCTCTCACACATATGAAACTTACCAGTCTGAAGTCCTACCTTAACTTTTACCAAATAGTCCTGTGTGTAAGAGTCACATTTGTAACGCTGGGTCTTATGTAAGGGTTGAGAAACCCCTTATTGTACAATTTAAATTCCTCCCCCCACTTACCATGTGTAGACCACATATGTACGGCGGATCAACGCGTCCACCATCGGAGAATGTCCCAGCACAGAATGCAGCATCAAACATACTGTATTCCAATGCGTATTAGACCTGTTCGCACATGAGCAGTTTACATATATAAGTATGTAAGTGTCCTGTTATTATTAGGTCTGGATCCAGTTCTATGTCTAAGAGTCTCCAAAATTCTTCCATTCAAGGCAATATTGGAAGGTTTAGATTGATATATAGCGAGGTAAAAACAAGTGGTATAACTACAGTGGAAACAGGGGGTGCAGCTGCCATGGGGCCTTGAGGAGAAGTGGGCCTGTGGCAAACACCCACCTTGCACCCATGGAACTCTTAGCAGCCAGAGGTCTATAATTGCTGAGTGTAGTTTATGAATACATTGCCAGTCGGTGACCACACTGTGCACATGTCAGATAGATAGGTGTGTGGTACAAGTACAACCCCCCCTCCCCTTCATCCAAACTCGAGCTCTTCTTTCTTGCTATAGAGCTCAAAGGGCCCAAAACGTTCCACTTTTGCCCCAGTAAAAAAACAAAAACAAATAGGTTATGGCTTTGTTTTCTTCTTGAGACAGTATCTGCTGACATGTATAAGATCAAGACCGAAGACAGACAATTTTGTTTTGTATTCTCTGGCTTATAACTCAAGTAATAGTTCTCACCCTGACCCTGCAGATGTAATAGATCCAATAACAAAACAGCTAACTTCTCCCCAGCTCACATTTAAACTTCTTGAGTCTTGAGCATTAGTTTACTGCACAGCTCAATTTTGGGTTTCTATAGCAACATTCGGGCAGCCTATCACCTATGTTTATCTCCTCTTCTCAAAAGAGAATTCCCAAGTAGGTATGGTTTCTTAGTCGATTCCCTTAACACAACATTCTCTGCTTCACCTGGTAGGCAAACACATCCACCCTGGAGACAAGGCGGCAAACAATTTGAGATGAATAATTACCTTGGAAAGTCTATAGTCAGAACAGCCCTTGAGCTGTTCAAAACTGCAACAGAAAGTCATTTTTCCTAGACTTAAATAGCAAAGGAATAATAAAACCTTGTGCGCCCCCTAGAGGAAAACAAATGTAATGTTTTTGTATTCCAAGGTAACATCAAACCATAACACAGATGAAAAAAAAAAATGTAATGTAGCAGGGAAGTGTGTTCTGTATCCACACAGATGGGTTTAACATTTGAACTATTTTATTCTATTGGACCCAATCCAGAATTTTAGCTCAGCAAAACGTCATCCGGTAGTCACGGCAACGGCAAAAACGTGCCCGCCAAGCCGCACCAGATGCTTACGGGGAGCACGACACGCCCGCGTCCATCACTAGGCAATAGGACGCCAGGTCCTGCGTACACATTGGGGGGCAGGGAGCAGAGAAAACACATTAGTACATACAAAGTGCACATAATAAAACAAAAGCAAATAGAATTCATGCATAACAGGATCTCCACAGTAAAAAGGGCAAACATATGAATGAAACGCAACAATAAAGAAATGTATATATAAAAGTGATGAATATACTTGGGAAAAAAAAAGGTTAATAACCCAAAAAGCACAAAAAACAGGCAAAAGCACTAGTCCATTTTTATAAGAAACTGCCAAGTGGCAAAGTCTCATTGAGTCTTTGTGGGTGTACGGTTTGGAGAGTGTGGATCCATCTGGATTCACATCTCAATAAAGCCTTATCCCTATCGCCACCCCTAGGGGACACGGTGATGTGGTCGATAATCTTACATCTCAGCTCGGGGAGCGAATGTTTGTGGAGCAAAAAATGTTTAGCCACCGGCTGGTCCGCTATACCATAGGCAAGAGATGCCCGAATGGCTGACCGATGGAGGTTCATCCTCTCTTGTGATGGCCCGGCAGGTCTTCCCCACATAAACTAAGGCACAAGGACATGTAAGGGTATAAACAACAAAGCGTCATGTGCAAGTCAGCATGTGCTTTATTGAGTATTTTTTTTACCTGATCTGGGATGTGCAAAGAAATGTCTAGATTCAAGACGCCTACATGTTACACAATTAGGACAACGGTAGCATCCTGGCGGTCTTGATAAGAAAGTAGGAATTTTTTATGTAGAAATATCTGATTTCACCACCATATCTCTGATGTTTCGGCCCCTGACGTAACATGGCATCACACGGGTCTGTTGAAGAGCCTTGAGGGTCTGTTTGAAAGCAGTGCTTGATTGATGAATGGACTAATCCGGGAGAATTGAGTAACCCAAGGTAAACGCTCAGAGATTTCCTGAGTTGGTTTTGGAGCTAATAGCTGTGCTCTATTGAAGCTGAGAGCTTATTCAATAGATTGCTTAAGAAGCATTTTTGGGTATCCTCTAACAAGAAATTTGTTCATCATTTTATTAAGCTGGAAGTCTTTTGCGAGTTTGCAGAATCAACAGTAACTTGGCGACCAGAGACTTCCAGCTTAATAAAATCAGGGGTAATCAGCCAGGATCCCTAACAAGAAGGAATGCTGCAGGGGAAACCAGGACTGGAGTACCCTGCTACATTACAAAGACACAATTACACGCTGCTGCCATGACGTGTCTCACAGCGCTGAGGTCATGAGTTTGATTCCCAGACTAGGCCTTATCTGTGTGGAGTTTGTATGTTATCCCCGTGTCTGTGTGGGTTTCCTCTGGATGATCTGGTTTCCTGCCACATGCCAAAAACATGCTGGTAAGTTAATTGGCTGATTAATAATTTAACCCTAGTGTTTGTGTGTGTGTGTGTGTTAGGGACCTTAGAATGTAACTCTAATGGGACGGGACTGATGTGAATGTGAAATTTCCTCTGTAAAGCACTGCGTAATCTGATGGTGCTATATAAAAACCTGTTAATAAACAATCAATACACCCCTATTATATGTGATATAGAAAAAGGTTGCTTTATACATTGATATACATTGTATTAGGTGCCTGTATAAGCGCTGCATAGATGTTCTATCAAGTGCAAAGCAAACAACAAGTTTATTGGGCACAAAATATCTATTGTCAGATTCACCTATATAAAATGCAATAATGAAATCCCCTATGAGATAGTAAGTATGTAAGGGATCAATAAAACATAACTTTTAATAGTTAATATTAAATATAAAGTGAACTTCTATTGGACCAGGGGCCAGAGGTGAACACAAAAACTAACGCATCCTGTGTGCTGTACATCCAAATGCCAATAATGGGAGATCTACATGGAATCCAGACACAGCAGCAGCTCACAAGGGAAGTACAGCAGGTCATGTAAGAACATAGAGCAGCCAATCACAAAGCAGTTACATTACCAGACTTCTTGTCTTTCAACAGCAATGCAAGTGCAGGGTACTACACTGTAATGTATCAGGGAAATGGTTATGCTTTGGGTGAGACTTCAGAGACAATGCGCATGTAGTAAAAGTATTGGGGTGTGGTTCTTCCAGCAGATCACTAACTATTCCATTCCCGCATCCCAAACCTAACCCTCCCTTCTCCACAGGCTAACCTAAACCTTCCCCTAACTCAAACTCTCCCCTTTCTACAGCCTAACCCTAAGACTCCCCTATCCTTAACTATAATTTTCCTGCAGCCTAACCCTAACTTTCCCCTAATCTTAACCATCTCCTTCCTGCAGCCTTGCCTTAACCCTCCCCTAACCCTATGTATCCCCATCCCACAGCCTAACCTTAACCCTCCTCTATTCCTAACCATCATCATCCCACAGCCTGACCTTAACCCTCCCCTCTGCAGAGACTAGCCCTTTCTATCCCGCAGCCTAACCTTATGCCCCTCCTATTCCTAACCATCGTCATCCCACAGCCTGACCTTAACCCTCCCCTCTGCAGAGACTAGTCCTTTCTATCCCGCAGCCTAACCTTATCCCTCCTCTATTCCTAACCATCGTCATCCTGCAACCTAACCTTAATCAAAATCGGTCCCTTATTGAAATAAGCAGTAGGCAATGGTACAGCCAAAATTAAGCCTCTGCCTGTATTCTTGCCTAAAATGGGTTGTATGCACTTGGCACTTAGACATGTCCTGTGGCTGGTGCAAATAAACCAGCATTGCCGACTCCTGAAATATGGGCAGTTCTCCCGGTATCCCGGAAGAGCCGGTAAGCTCCAGCAAGCCCCGACCAGCTACTAATATCTGTTGTAATCCCTAGAGTTACTTGGGTTGTACATTATCAAGCCCCGTCCATCCCATGTAACGCTAGAGATCATATGAATGATTGACAGGGGGCAGGACTTAATGTCGCAATTTGCATAAATCGCATCATTAAGCCCTAATCCCTTGTGGCAATCTATGGCTTCAAAGAGTCGGCAACCATTAAATAAACTGTGTGTACTGCTTTCATATCTTAGTGGGTATAGTTGAGTGAGCTCCCTTCCCTCCGACAAAATGCCCCACCCTCTGAATGCAAGCGGTAGCAGCACTTGACTTGCATTCCGCCATAGATAATCCTAATTACATTCACATCTTTTTCTGGGCATGTGTAGTACAAATAAAAAAAGCAGAGATATGTTATGCTAGTGGGCGTGCATTCACACTCCAGACTCATAGACATTTTCTATTACAAATTTGATAATATTGTCTACTTAGATGTTGTTTCTTGGCTGATGCAGCCATGAGTAATTAAAGAGGAACATAGCGCATAAGTATATCATTTCTACTGCATTTTTCCTGTTCCATTAATTAGACAAATATATTTATAAAGCTACTTAAATATGTATTACAAGGCGATTCCACATTAATATATAAGTAGCGCTATAGTGTGTCCTTGTTTGCCACGCAAATATCACAGTATTTAAAATATGCTATTTGTTGTAATTATGACATGAAATGATATAATAAAGCATGTTTCTAGAGTACCAGGAGACACAGATATAGCCGCCTTTAAATATTTAACATTCTTTGATGAAACTGGGTCATATTGTTTATGTTCTAATGTAAAGATTTCCGTCGATTAATAATTAATATTGACAGAAATGCTCAACCTTATTGAATTAGAACACGTGTGGCAACTCAGTCTGTGTTCTAATGTGAGGCCAGAGTGCCATCAAGTGGCTATTTATAGTTACTGCAATCTTCCTTTATTTATTTCTCTCTCTCTTCCAACAGAGGGGGAGGGTTGTGATCACATGTGGGTATGGCTTGGCATTACAATATACAGTATAGGCGTTGAAAACGTAGGCTTTTTAAAGGTGGGTTTCCAATGCTATTAATAAATGCGGGGTATATGGACCGTATTCACAACTAAGAGTGAGTTAGGTGTGAACAGATCCGCACTGGTTCAGCCCCTAAACCGCCTCCCGTTTTTAGGGACCTTATGGCACTTAATAGTACTCTTACCTTATCTTATAGAATAACCCCTAGTTTAGGGGGGGGCAGTGCTGTAGTCAGGGGCCACAATTTAAATAGCAATGTAGCTACTGTGATGGTTGGATACATATACACCACACCAATGTAATAAAAATAGTATTTCATTTAAATATAATATATCAAATATAAAGCTCCAATAAAGACCTCCAATAAATCCTATCGTATGTAGGATCTTAAATTAGCATAAACATACATAACTCGTAGTAAACACTAAAGAGTGTCCATTGCAAATGTCCCAAAGTATACCAAATACAAAGGCGATGAGAACGGCTTAAATAGGCTAAGTGACGAGACAATAAGTCTTCCAGGTTTTCCAAAGTTCAGAGAACTGACAATTGACGTTGTATAGACGGGTGGCCAGCCCATAATTGTAGATCTTAAATAGGTATAGTGGAGAAAACCACTGGTAACTCACTTGGTCACAGAAAGTCAAGTTGCTCCTGTCTTAAGAATTCGCCACTGCGGGCAATTGGCGTGTGTATAAGCAACAGATGAAATAGACCGGGACTCCAAAGTTGTGCACTCACAGTGCGAGTCCTGTCTCCCGGGTGCTGGATCCGTATGGCTAGTGCGGCACACGTAGAAACCTCCAGGCAGGGAGGACACGGCAATTTGATGACACAAGCACCGCCGGTCTTAAGGTTCAAGGACCACGGCAATTGGGTTTTCGCCCGGTCGATAGTTCTCAATCGCCCATAGTGCAAATTTTCAATGGGAACTATCAGGCCCTTGGTCACAGAAAGTCAAGTTGCTCCTGTCTTAAGAATTCGCCACTGCGGGCAATTGGCGTGTGTATAAGCAACAGATAAAATAGACCGGGACTCCAAAGTTGTGCACTCGCAGCGCGAGTCCTGTCTCCCGGGTGCTGGATCCGTATGGCTATTGTGGCACACGTGGAAACCTCCAGGCAGGGAGGACACGGCAATTCGATGACACAAGCACCGCTAGTCTTAAGGGTCCAGGACCACGGCAATTAGATTATGCAGGAGTATGTCCCAAATAGCTCGCCTAAATAGCTCGCCTGTGAAGCGGACACTTGATCGTTGGTATGACGGGAGTATTGGAGGTCAGCAGGGACGCGTTTCGTGTCTATGTAGACACTTCATCAAGCTTACCTTATCTTGCCTCTCCCCGCTCTCCTTGGCTAATCTAAATCCCTCTCCCCTCCACTACTAACTAATCACTCCCTGAGGAGGCATTACGCTGCTTCTTTCTTCCTAAACTACCACATTTGTTCTTTAAAGACCACACAGAGGCAATCTACCTACCTAATTGGTACATAGATTGCATAAATGTACTACTGCGCATGCATAGTACATAGTTATTGGCAGAGTCGTATGGTGCAAGAGAGCTTAACACAACAAAAACTCAGGATCTACCTGAGTTTGAACAAACCACACTTATAGTGTTGCTTTTTTTTTAGGAATAATTAATTCTTTTGTCTCATCAATTCATAAAAACTTGAAATTTTATTGGTACATATTAATTTCAAATCTCTAGTCGTCAAGTTACTGTTGATTCCGCAAACTCGCAAAGGATTTCCAGCTTAATAAAATGATGAACACATTTCTTGTTAGAGGATACCCAAAAACGCTTCTTCAGCAATCTATTGAAAAAGCTCTCAGCTTCAATAGAGCACAGCTATTAGCTCCAAAACCAACTCAGGAAATCTCTGAGCGTTTACCTTGGGTTACTCGATTCTCCCGGATTAGTCCAATCGTTAATCAAGCACTGCGATTTCTCTGGCCCATTTTTCAAACAGACCCTGCCCTCAAGGCTCTTCGACAGACCCGTGTGATGCCATGTTACGTCAGGGGCCGAAACATCAGAGATATGGTGGTGAAATCAGATATTTCTACGTTAAAAATTCCTGTGACTACTTTCTTATCAGATGCTACCGTTGTCCTGATTGCGTAACATGTAGGCATCTTGAATCTGGACGTTTCTTTGCACATCCCAGATCAGGTAAAAAATACTCAATAAAGCACATGCTGACTTGCACGTGACGCTTTGTTGTTTAACCCTTACATGTCCTTGTGCCTTAGTTTATGCGGGGAAGTCCCCGCCGGACCATCCGAGAGAGGATGAACCTCCATCAGTTGGCCATTCGGGCATCTCTTGCCTCTGGTATAGCGGACCAACCGGTGGCTAAACATTTTTAGCTCAACAAACATTCGCTCCCCGAGCTGAGATGTAAGATTATCGACCACATCACCGCGTCCCCTAGGGGTGGCGATAGGGATAAGGCTTTATTGAGATGTGAATCCAGATGGATCCACACTTTCCAAACCGTACACCCATTTGGACTCAATGAGACTTTGCCACTTGACTGTTTCTTATAAAAATGGACTAGTGCTTTTGCCTGTTTTTTGTGCTTTTTGGGTTATTAACCTTTTTTTCCCCAAGTATATTCATCACTTTTATATATACATTTCTTTATTGTTGCGTTTCATTCATGTGTTTGCCCTTTTTACTGGGGAGATCCTGTTATGCATGAATTCTATTTGCTTTTGTTGTATTATGTGCACTTTGTATGTTCTAATGTGTTTTCTCTGCTCCCTGTCCCCCAATGTATACGCAGGACCTGGCGTCCTATTGCCTAGTGATGGACGCGGGCTTGTCATGCTCTCCGTAAGCATCTGGTGCGGCTCAGCAGGCACATTGTTTTCGCTGTTGCCGTGACTACCGTATGACATTGAGGCTTGTGCGCCGCTTCCCTGTGTCGGCACTGGTGGTGTTCGCGGGAGGATGCACACATATGGGCTGGACTTCCACAGTACAGCAGGGATATGAATAAGCAGCAGCTTGTCTGATCTGCAGGTTCAGGCTGTATGTAAAGGGTTACTATGTGAGGAGACTGTGAACTGCACTAGAGCAGACACTAGAGCAAACACTAGAGCAGACACTAGAGCAGACACCAGAGCAGACACCAGAGCAGACACTAGAGCAAACGAGCAGTCATTAGTATAGAGACAGGTTACTGAGCACTCTCCTCTCCAACAGTAGTTACATTCTTAAAATTCAGCACCTAAGAAGCCAGAGCTTCTTAAGTGTGAATCTGGTCCTATTAGGGATCTGGACATGGCACAATATATAAAGTACATGTGGAGTACAGTATATTAAGGGTCTAGTTATTTCCCACGCTATAATACATGTGATTTATATTAGGGTTTGGGAATGGCACCTTATTTACAGTATATAGTGTGCCATTCCCAGACCCCTAATATACCCCATATGCTCCAAGGCCCACAATGATTTGTGCTGGAATTTCTTAGTGTGCACTAGGGTTCTACAGTGGCAGGATAGTAGTGCAGAGGAGGACATGACTAGAACAGGGAGCTTGGTGTAACGGTGCCTGCAAATCCTCGCCTCTCTTTACCAGCATCCCGCAATGTCACACCCATTTTGTTCTCTCCCCCCCCCCATTTTTGTAAAAGTTTCTTGTGCAGCACGAGGTGGCGCCTCTGGGGTTCCCTGCGCCGACGCTCACTTTATGATAATGTTCAAAACCAGGGTCGCCGACTCTCTTGGAATATCTGGGAAACTCCCGAAATTCTGGCATATCTCCCGGTATCCCAGGAGAGTCAGCAAATCTCCCGCAATATGCCTGAGGCCACGATTTAAAGCAAATTGCGGCCTAAAGCCCCGACCCATTTCTCTATACTGTGGGTCCTAGTACTGCTAACGGATGACGTAATTTGCATCATCAAGCCCCGCCCCTATCAAGCAAAAGCATGACTAGAAGCATTGATTGACAGGGGTGGGGCTTGATGGTGAGATTTGCATAAATAGTTTAATACAGCCCCACCCCTTTTCCAGCATCTTTCTCCTTCCACCCAGATCTCTTGGAAAAAATAGAAAGCTGGAACCCTGTTTAAAATGATGGCATGTGCAATGGCTCCGTACGGAGTAACACGCACCTCAGAAACATCAGCTAGTTAGGTGTGAATATGGGGCCTGATCTAGAACTACGCTTCGAAGCGATTTTACGCGTGGCGGAGACGTAAAATCGCTGTTCAGAACGCACTGCGCATGCGCACCTTAGAAAATACGCACATTCACGTAGCGTAATTGTGAACGTATGGGCCATTCAGGTATGTGTCACGTAAATACTTACGTGTGGGCGTGCCAATTTTACATGAGTCCAAAATACGTCTGAAATACGTTAAGTAGGCGGGGGTTTCTATTTAAATACGTGAAGTAGGCGGGGGGTGGTATTTAAAGTGTACAGTATGGGCGTGCTAAGCTGCGTATGTTCACGTAGTCTATACGTCCGCTAGCGGACGTACGTAGTTACGTATGAAAACGTTAAGGTAGGGTTTGGGCAGCGTATCTTGACAAAATACGTCCGTACAAGGGGTGTGCCGAGGGGAGTGTAGCGAACTTACGTGCACGAAAATACGCTCCGCGAATAAACGTACGGCACACGTAGTTCTGGATCTACCCCATGGTCTTTTATTACTAAGGTCCAGTAACTTCCTTACAAAGTCATTCTATCATTTACAGAGGCGGCAGGCAGGGCGTGATACAGCATAAGAGAAAGTGAAAGTAAGTCTGGGCTCTGATCTTGTACTTTCTATTCTAGTAAACAGAATCCAGGAAATGACAGCTATTTTTCTTCCTTGGTAGTATTACGATTCAACTTACTGCAAATATCACCTTTCTGCACAGAATATAGAGTTATATCAGGTAAGGGCTTCATTAATCACAGTCTAATATTCCTTATTGTAAATATTAGGGGTAAAATCTTGCTCTGATTTGTCATTAGTCTGCACGAGAGTATTGTGTGATTGCCTGTGTGCCGCAGTTCTTATGTGTGTACATGTAAGATGTAAGTGTACTTGGTTTTCCACAGGTAAAGAAATGTTTAGCATAGAGCAGGTGTAATTGTACAGTACACAGTCTAAGTTTACTCAATGCAGGCAGGGTTTTACATAATTAGGGTTAGGCTTCAGGGAGGAGAGTTTTAGGGTCTGGGTATGGGGAAGGGAGGGTTAAATTGGTTTGGAATGCAGGGTCAGGGGGCACCATTTTTCCTTTTTGCCCCTGGCTCTAAAATTTCTAGTTACGGCTCTGGAGTTAGGGTTAGGGCAGGGTTGCCGACTCTCCCGGAATGTCCAGGAGACTCCCGAAATTCGGGCAGTACTCCCGGTATCCCGGGAGAGCCAGCAAATCTCCCGCAAGTGACTTCAGGCCCGTGGTTTCACTGAAACCACAGCCTCAAGTCCTGCCCCCCTGCCTAGCAACACTAGTATACTAGTGTTGCTAGGCACAGGAAGGGACTTGATGTCCCGACCCCTATTGCAAGTAAAAAAGAGGCAGTATGAACCAG
>WWET01000484.1:277759-294402 GCA_011038615.1 Limnodynastes dumerilii
TCCCCATTTATCATCTCCCCATTCTCCTCATCACCTCCCCCTTCTCCCCTTTATCCTTTCTCTATCCCCTTATCATCACCTCCTCCCCATTTATCATCTCCCCATTCTCCTCATCACCTCCCCCTTCTCCCCTTTATCCTTTCTCTATCCCCTTATCATCACCTCCTCCCCATTTATCATCTCCCCATTCTCCTCATCACCTCCCCCTTCTCCCCTTTATCCTTTCTCTATCCCCTTATCATCACCTCCTCCCCATTTATCATCTCCCCATTCTCCTCATCACCTCCCCCCCTTTATCATTTCTCTATCCCCTTATCATGTCCCCTCCCCATTCATTATCTCCCCTTTCTCCTCATCACCTCCACTTCCTCTTTATCATTTCTCTCCCCTTATCATGTCCCCTCCCCATTCATTATCTCCCCTTTAGCATTTCTGTATCCCCTCATCAACTACCCATTATTACTACCGTATTTCCCCATGTATAAGACGCTCCCTTGTATAAGACGCACCCCATTTTTAGAGCCTAAATTTTAAAAAAAAACTATTTTAAATGTATTTTTTATTTTTTATTTTTAGCATTAATTAACTAAAAAATGGGGGCATCTTATACAAGGGATCAGGGAATTTAAGACTGAACTTACCTTTTCAGTCCATCCGGCTGTCCCTCAGGCAGTTTTAGGCTCTCTCCACCGCAGCTCTGACTCCGGATGGCTCCCTGGCGGTGCGCACTGTACACTGACGCTGTGTGACCTAAGGTGCGCACCGCCAGGGAGTCAGCCGGAGTCAGAGCTGCGGGTGAGAGAGCCTGAAACTACCGGAGGGACCGCTAGAGGGACTGAAAAGGTAAGTTCAGTCTTACATCCCCTGTATAAGACGCACCTGGTTTTTAGACCTATTTTTGGTCTAAAAAAGGTGCGTCTTATAAATGGGGAAATACAGTAGTTTTACAGAAATACTGAATATTGACATTTTTAATAGAACCAGATTCATTAGAGTTTTTCATACATGTTTCTGAATAAAATTCAGGTGCCAATGGACTCTGGGCCATATTCACGTAGATTGCCTCTAGTTGCTACTGTCAGAACTCTGGATAGAACACATGCATTTTCAACAACGGGTCTGTCAGTGGCGCACCCAGGGAAACCCCCCACAATAAATATTTAAACAAAAAAGTGAAAAAAGATTTTAAAAAAATATGGAAAATAAAAAAAAGGGTGTGGCTTCATGATAATGGATTCACAAGTAAGCATGAGGAATCCCACCAGAGTTGTAATATATATTATGGGATATATTAGGGGTCTACGTATTACACATACTATAATATAAATAAGATATATTATGGGTCTGGGTATGGCACATACTATAATATAATGGGATATATTAAGGGTCTGGGTATTGCATATACTATAATATAATGGGATATATAATGGGTCTGGGTATTGCATATACTATAATATAATGGGATATATAATGGGTCTGGGTATTGCATATACTATAATATAATGGGATATATAATGGGTCTGGGTATTGCATATACTATAATATAATGGGATATATAATGGGTCTGGGTATTGCATATACTATAATATAATGGGATATATAATGGGTCTGGGTATTGCATATACTATAATATAATGGGATATATAATGGGTCTGGGTATTGCATATACTATAATATAATGGGATATATAATGGGTCTGGGTATTGCATATACTATAATATAATGGGATATATAATGGGTCTGGGTATTGCATATACTATAATATAATGGGATATGTTATGGATCTGGGTATTGCATATACTATAATATAATGGGATATGTTATGGATCTGGGTATTGCATATACTATAATATAATGGGATATGTTATGGATCTGGGTATTGCATATACTATAATATAATGGGATATGTTATGGATCTGGGTATTGCATATACTATAATATAATGGGATATGTTATGGATCTGGGTATTGCATATACTATAATATAATGGGATATATAATGGGTCTGGGTATTGCACATTCTATAATATAATGGGATATGTTATGGGTCTGGGTATTGCACATACTATAATATAATGGGATATATAATGGGTCTGGGTATTGCATATACTATAATATAATGGGATATGTTATGGATCTGGGTATTGCATATACTATAATATAATGGGATATGTTATGGGTCTGGGTATTGCACATGCTATAACATAAATTGGCTATAATAGGGGCATAGCCATATCTACAACGGCTGCAGAGTGTGCAGTGCACACGGGCCCCTCAGAACAGGGGGCCCTGTGGCATTCATCCTGCATACAGGTTTGGCAGGGGAAGGGGGGCCATTCGGCATCTATTTCTTCCCTCTAATATCTTCTAGAGGGGAAGAAATAGATGCTGAATGAGCCCCCTTCCGCTGCAGTGAGACTGTCCCGATTCACGGGCCGGAAAAGGGGCGGGGCTTAGAGCACGGTTATGCCCTGATCCTTTTAAGGTTTATGCCCCGATCCTTTTAAGGTTCGTGAATCAGGACAGTCCTGGGGGGGGGCATGTATAAGTCCTGCACAAGGGCCCCCAAACTTCTTAAAATGCCCCTGAATAGGGGTCTGGGAATAGTATACTCTATGCTGTATATAGTGTGCCATTCCCAAAGCCAAATATATACCACATGTATTATAGTATGTGCCACAACTAGACACCTAATATATCACCACATGTACTTTATGTAGTGTGCCTTGTCCAGACCCCTAATATACCTAGAATGCGGTTGCAGTTCCCGCTCCAATGGGCTGCCTTTTCGTCTGTTTCTATTTCGAATAGGCAGCCATTTTAGGTTTTTCTTTTATGAATGGGTACGTATCCTAAAGCACCAGTCGCAGACCCGCCACTGACAGCTCCGGAGAGGTGAGTAACCTCTTCTGGGAATTTTAGTGTTAAGGGAGGGGCTTAGGGTTAGGCTCTTTGGAAGGGAAGGTTAGGGTTAGGGCCATAAAAGGGAAGGGTTAGGGTCAGGCTGTGGGGAAGGGAGGGTTAGGGTAAAGGAAGGGGGAAGGTTAGGGTCAGGCTGTGGGGAAGGGAGGGTTAGGGTAATGGAAGGGGAAAGGTTAGGGTCAGAATTAGGGGAAGTGTTGGGCTTGGTTTTTACACTAACCTATCAGAGCAGTGTGTACGGTGCTCTGGGGATCGATTGCTATGCCTCATCGAGGCATAAGCAATCAATATTCCAGCCAGTTCGAAACTGTCTGGGAAAGAACGGCCCAATCAAAATAGGGCCATTCTTAGCGGGGACCCACACCCCCCAGAATGTATTACACTCATTGGGAACCCCCCTATCAAAAACCTGCATTTGCCACCGACAGACCAATATACATTTACACATTGGTGCGCACTTTATCATAGCTCCACCCCCAATGCTTAGATGAGGCAACACAAAAATTGTGCAGGCTATAATCTAGCAATATGCAAGTATGATTAAACTTAGATTTATGTGACTTGCCTAAAAGTGATTTGCCTTCTACCTTGTACTCATAAAAAAAACATATTTATAATAAGAGGCCATTTTTAAGACTGTATTTTACAGACTTTTTTAAGCAATAAATTTCCTCCAACGATCCAAACATCTCTCCCAGGAACATTATGTTAAGTAATGACATTTCAACTTTACTAAACATGCTTAATATTCAATGTCTTTTTGTTCTCTTTTTTTATGGTGATTTAAGGGATCAACTACATAATGACCAGAGTCTTATCAAAAAATGCAAACAGGAAACAATGATATTTATGTTATGAAATGTCTCAATTCTGAATGCATCGCCCTCGATGGGGGAAACATAAACAGCTCTCAGTATATGGCTTGTATATGTTTCATTGGAACAAACACAACATTTGCTGCGAAATGTTTTTAAGTGCATTTCAGATTTCACTTTCTTATGTTTCAATAGGTTCTCCTGAAATTTTTATAGGCAGAATATAAAAAAAAAATATATAACAGAACTGGCAAATGTGTTTGCAATTTAGGACTGGTCCATTTGGCTTCAACATGAGAATTTTACAGGAAGTGTGTGTGTTACGAGTGGTCGATAACCCTCCAGCTGGGTCTGTAGTTTGACATGATTATAGAACCCAGATGTTGTATTGTACTCAGCCCTATATTTCAGCAACAAGCAGGTCCCGGGGGGGAGATGCAAGTATTCAGGAAATTTAAGTTTCTGCTAAATTTCAGATAGTCTGATGAAATAAGTTCAGGCTTTTACAGACCTTCATCGGGAAACGTCTGTGTAGACATGTTTTACTGCGACCCAAAATTTATTAAAATAGTGCACAGTGAAATTAATAAGTGAGATGATAAAAAGCAGAAGAAAAGACAACGGGAATGATCCAGAGTGTAACGTACGTTTGATAGCGTAGTTTATGTGGCGTATTTGCTAGGCATGTAACTATAGGGGTGTGGCTGCTACTCCTACCCATAGGAGAGGGGGACCCATGACAGTCACTGGTCAGGATGTCAGAGGTTGACAGCTTAAAACAGCTCTTGGTACTCCATGTATGAGTGCTAAAGGATGTAGCAACTAGAAATGTGCGATGGCCATTTTTCGTGTTTTGGTTTTGGATTTTTTTGTGTGTTTTTGTTTTGGTTTTGGTCCTAATTTAAAAAAATAAATCATTAAAACAGCTAAAATCACAGAATTTGGGGGGGGGGGGTTAATCTATTTCCATAGAAGAGTTTCTTGTAGCAGTGCAACAGCTCTGTGTACAATGCTGCTGGGCAGTAGTATTAGTGGAGTAGCTATACATACTTTGTATCCATAAAGAAAGAGGTAGACAGACAATGAAATAAAATTTGCAAAAATAAATTTGAGTGGCATTTAAAGTCAGGGGAGGCCCCCAGATGATCAGTAATATCTATCACAATCTGCTAGGGGATCAGTGGCAGTATAGCATACCTAGATGAAAAGGGCATCTCAGGACGGTACGTGATTTTGTCATATCGTATCCTGCATTTGTCAGCTAGTAACTGCCCTAATCATACTAAATATTGTAGCCATGGATACCTGTCCCCTTTAACTGATATATTTCATACATGAAATGTTAATAGCCCTTTTTATAAGGTCTTACTTTATATGCATATCCTTTAATTTTACCAGGAAAAGGTTACACAAACTTCAGAAAGAAAAGAAATTAACGGTGAATTAGCAATTATGTGGGTAAGATAAAGAAGGGGAGGGAGCAGAGACAGATAAATGAAGAAATGAAAACTCATAAAGAATACTTCTTATTTATTTGCAATAATGTGCTTGGATCAATTTCCTTTAGAGCCATTCAAAGAATATTATTTTAATACCAGGGGTCTTATCTCTAGCAATGTCTTGCAAGTCTGGGAATATCAGAAGTTTGCTATACACACAAAATTCATTAGTCGATAGGCATACTTTTTGCACCTGGCAGCTTCACTTAAATGAGAAACAGTACAGTTTACTGGACAAGTTTGGATAAGTGCCCTACGTTTGCAAAGAACCTCAGAGCTCTTTCAGAGCACAAATAGCCAAACTTTTATGTCTGTTCAGAGAATGTGTAAACTCAGACTTTTTAATGGCAGACTGGATGCAGACAAAGAACTCTGAACACAGATGTGAGTATGTGAAAATAACATAAAAGGGAAAAGTGAAATACCAGAGATGTGAATAACCCTTTTATATTTTGCTCACCTAATTGCTATTAATGTAGTAAAAAAAAAAAGGAAAGATGGAAGTAAAGCCACTGAGTGGGTGACATGTAGGTGTTACTGGTGCTATATATTTTAATGTTTTCACTTAATAGGTTACCATACCTCCCAACATTTGAGAATTCAAAAGAGGGACAACATTTTGCAGCCTGGTAGAAGGGGGAGGGGGTCTTGTACCACCCAGTGGGTGTGTCTGGGAAAGGGGGTGTGTCTTGCATCGCCCAGACCAGTGGGTCTTCAGTCTTTCACGTTTATTTAACAACCATCCATATCTGCCTCTTTATTTGTCCTACCTCCATAAATGCCCCTTATTATTATTATTTTTAAAATTATTATTATTAATATGTCCAGCATCCAATGTGTGCCCCTTGTAATATCCAGCCTCCATTGTCTAATTGTCTACCCCTTGTAATGTCCAGCTCCATTGTTTGCCCCTTGTAATATCCAGCCTCCATTGTCTAATTGTCTACCCCTTGTAATGTCCAGCTCCATTGTTTGCCCCTTGTAATGTCCAGCCTCCATTGTCTACCCCTTGTAATGTCCAGCCTCCATTGTCTGCCCCTCTTTAATGTCCAGCCTCCATTGTCTGCCCCTCTTTAATGTCCAGCCTCCATTGTCTGCCCCTCTTTAATGTCCAGCCTCCATTGTCTGCCCCTCTTTAATGTCCCAGCCTCCATTGTCTACCCCTTGTAATGTCCAGCCTCCATTGTCTGCCCCTCTTTAATGTCCAGCCTCCATTGTCTGCCCCTTATGTGCAGCCTCCATGTCTGCCCCTTGTAATGTCCATTCTCCATTGTCTTCCCCTTGAAATATCCAGCCACCATTGTCTGTCCCTTGAAATGTCCAGTCTCCATTGTCTTCCCTTTGAAATATCCAGCCACCATTGTCTGTCCCTTGTAATGTCCAGTCTCCATGCATGTGTAATAGGTCATTTCTTAAAGGACTGCACTTAAGTGTGAATCCGGTCCTGAGTTAGGAGATTCGTACTGTGGGGACGGCATTTTTGCGCGCCTAATCCGTCAGACAGGTGGGGATTGGCGTGTAAATGAAGTACTGGGATGGACGCAGGTCCATGCAGGGAAGTTAAAGTAGGGTTTAGGACACGTAATTAAGTGTTATTTATGCTCTCTACGTACCATTTCTGTACGTAAATTGCATAAGCGCAGTCTTTAGATCTATCTACGTACAGAAACATATGCATAGTAGCTCAATTCTTAAAACAATGTGCGGAAGACGAAAAATACGTAATTGCGAATCTGGACCTAAGTCTTTCCCCCTTGCGATGACAAATTTCCCACGCTATCAAAGGCATCGGAAACCCAAAAAATCCTAACGTGTGCGCAGAATACGAAAATCGGAAACTTTACGATCAGAGCAATCAAAAAAAGCCCACTTTGAGGAAGTCTTAAAAATTCTTTACAAGTTAGTCTTGAGACTGTTAAGTTGCCTGTACTTGTGTCTCATAATATGGGCTTAGAAAGAGGCCATAAAAATAGATTCTAATTAATGCCACTGGGAGTTGCTTTGTATTTGCTGCGGATGGATTGCAAAATAACCTGCAACAACGGCATTGTATTCAGGTCAATATCTTTGTGTCATAGATAAATGGATCTCTTCATACAGATGGCTGAAACACGGCACCATTTCTTTGAAATTATTCTTCCATGATTCTCTTCCAAGTCATTTTTCAGCTAGTTGGGTTTGTTCCTTTAGTATAATATGATTTTATTGTATACCTACTGTTTTTTTACTGCTTTGCTGCATATTATGAAAGACTAGAAAATAGGATTCAGGGAAAATGTATTCCCGTTACCTGGGGTCAAAATTGGCCTGGGCCTTTTCCATGAAGTAGCGGGCCGTGGAATGGTCATCATCATCTCACGACTCAATACCGTAAGTAATTTATAGAACTTCTGAAGTTTGGAAATATTAGGAATGAATGAATTATGCTGAGGCGATAAAATTCACCTCAAAGGTATATTAATGACTTGAAAAATGAGAAAGAGTTATAGGAACCTATTGCAATTGTTCAGTTATTTGCATATCTTCCAATGCAATGTTCCTGTTTAGGTGCGACTGTTCCAACAATGTTTGAGGGAAAGCTGCGGCACCTCAGTGATGTGCAAATTGCTACTGATGCCAATCACAGATGTTTAGCATTGGCGGCCTGGGTGACGATCTTTCCAGTCACAGACATAATAGCAACACAAAAGGACAGAAAAATGTAAATACTCTGGACAGGTTAAAGCGCTAAGAAAAGGGGTATGATCCACCTTCCATAAAAACGTGAGACAATCCGATATTTGAGATTAAAAGGAAATACGTTTAGACCAGGATTTTAGTACCTACTGCATGGGACCATCATGTTTGTCCACCTGTGTTTACTATGTCATCATGACTACCCCGAACTGTTTCATTTTCAACCTACCTCGAACTGTATTTGCCTTGGAATGCATCATAACATGCTTCTACTCATCATAACATGCTTCAGGACTGCCATGTGCTGCTACTATGTTTACGAACATGTTTTCCCACTTCAAAAGTTTTTTCCATGGAAGATTTGAATATGTCGCAACACTACAAGTGCCCCTTAAACGTGGCCACCAGGTTTAGAAATACCATGATCCCTATTAACAGCACAGAACCCGTGTTTATGTTTACCCCGTTACTATGACTAGCCACACGTGGTTCCTCTTTTTATTTCTACTCGCAACTATGTTTACTTAATAACCTTTTTATTCCCCATGCAACTTTTTTCCCATGCATATAATTCATTGCCACATGTCTTAGAATACTATGTAACAGAGTATTTTACAATTACCAAACCTTGTTTAGAGATTCACCCACCAATATCAACTTGATTGATATCTATCTAGGCTATTTAAATGCAGTACGACCGCATAGCCATTATCCTTGACAAAGGCCGATGCATGAAACGCGTCTGAAACGCGTTGGGTTCTGCACACCAAAAGACTCTCTTCTGGACAAAAGACACCACCTTTCTCTCCAGCCTCTGTTATTACCTGGGGACATTGGGGTAGATCCAGAAATACGTGAGTGAGTATTTTGGACTCACGTAAAATTGGCACGCCCACACGTAAGTATTTACCTTACACATACATGAATGGCCCATATGTTCACATTTATGCTACATTACAGAGCGTATTTTCTATGATGCGCATGCGCAGTACTTACAAAAACGCGATTTTACGTCTCCACCACGCGTAAATTCGCTCACAAGTGTTGTTCTGGATCTGGCCCATTGGCTGTAACATCAGAGTATAGGTGCCGTTTCTAAAAAGAGAAAGTGAGTCCAAACGTCTAAACGTATTTCCTATGTAATGTGGAAATAATTACTGTGGATTTAAAAACATTTTTCTGTATAACTAAAAACAAACTTTTAATCTTAAATATTGGATTATCTCACGTTTTTACAGAAGGTGGATCATACCCCTTTTCTTAGCACTTTAGCCTGTCCAGCGTATTTAAATTTTTCTGTCCTTTTGTTATCATACAGGCTCTGGTGGAGCCGTTAAATATTCCTTGCGCTTGGTACAAACGGAAAAACCTTTCTTCAAACAATAATAGCAACACGATTGTCACTATTTGTGCATGAGCTGTCCAAGATGCACTATAAGATCCAATAAGCCTGACCCAGAGATGCGCGCAATTGTGAACATGCTGTAGACGTGCCGCCACAGCTTGCGTTGAGCTCAGATCTGAATCGTCCGTGATTACGCGCTCTTCAGTTCGGAGCATGTCCAGTAGAAAGTCATGCAGAGACACGTCACGTCAGCTGGTGTATGCTACCCCCTGCATCGGGCCCAATGGGGGCACAGTGCCCCCTCCGCAGTTTCCCGTAGGATTGCACAGTCCTCTCACAAACGCCTTAGCCAGGTCTCCCCTTATAAGATGATATAAAATGATAGCTGGGGACATTAGCTTTGAGAGCAGCTGTAATTATACCACTGCCAAGACACAAAATCATTTCAGTGCTTTAGAGAGTTGGCAGCGCGAAATCCCTCATTTCCTGGCATTAACCTAATCATTTGTTGCCATTGGCATAAAAGTAATTATGAGATGGTTTAAGAATACAAAAATGATATAAAAAATAATAATAAATAAAAAGACAAAACAAAAAAATAAGATTGCCCATTAGTGACAATAATAATGGGCCTGATTCAGACTTAAGAAAAAGCTTGAAATTAAGGACCTGATTCACACTTAAGAATCTTCTTAAAATAAGAACTTAAAGTCACTCCTGGGCTAAACCATGTTGATTGCAGGGGGGTCATATTTCATCTGTTGCAAGCAGTATTAGAGTTGAGAGGTGATGTTTCCTATCCCAAGTCTGAATAACAGTGTGATAGTAAAGCTGGTCAGTGTCTGTGTGCAGTAAGCAATTCAAAGATATATCCCTGCATGCAAAGAATACAATTAACTTGACTCCCCCTGAAATCAACGTGGTTTTGACCAGACATAACTTTCCTCTCTTAAGGCCGTATTCACAGATCCGTTTTCACGTACAGTCACATGCGTAGTAACTTTATTTGAAGTTACATAGAATATACGCACATAAGTGCTTTAGGCGTGGACATGTAAATTGCACTTGGGGACATATGTGCGGATGGAGGGGATAGAAATACATACCTGAAATGTTACGTGAAAGAGGGTGGGGGGAGGCATTTAAATAAGTCTTTGATGGCGCGGTTACATAGAATCGCACATACGGCATACATATACGCACGTAAGTACACACGTAATGTTAGAGGTGGTCTATGGAGGCGTATGTCTATGATTGCACGGCCGTGAGAGGGGAGTGTCATGGGTGTTGGTGGGTGTTGGCTTGTTACGTGCGTGCGCATAATTGCGTACTTTTGAACAAACGCATCTCTGAATACGGCCCTTCATTTCAAGCTCCTTCTTAAGTCTGAATCAGGTCCAATGACAATAATATGAAGAAGGGAGATCAATGATGTAAGACACTGATGAGTGCAACAATAACATTTATGTTCATACATGGAAAACCACCAAATTAGCAAATATAACAACTGGAACAAGAAACAGCAAATCTAAAATCAGAAAGAAGAGGATAACGGTCATGTTCAGTGGCGTATCTAGGGGGGGTGCGGCTGCTACAGGGTCCGGAGGAGAGGACAACCTGTTGCAGTCGCTGCCCCTGCTCCGTAAGCAGCTTAAAACAGCTCTCGGCGCTCAATGTACGAGTGCTGAGCGTTACAGCAAATTTACTGTGGTAACCCCTTTTACTGTCATTATAGACCAAATCAAGAGATTGAAGATAAGAGGAAATCAAGAGGAAAGTTACACCTTAGCACAATCATGTTGAATTTCAGGAGGGGTCAAATTAATTTTATCCTTTGCATGGCGGGAAAATACTTTGCTTTTGCTTATTACACCCAGATACTGACCAGCTTTAAATTGACGCTATTATATAGGCTAAGCTTGGGCTTCAAAACATCACCTCTCAAGTCTAATACTACATTTTCCTGCTCTGCAATTCAACCTGGTTTTGCCAAGGTAATTTTCCACCTGATTTTCTCCCTATCTTCAATCTCTGGATCCTGTCAATTATTATTATATACTATATAGGTGAACATAAAAAAAAATGAACAGCAACTACAGAAAAACAGCACATACATCAATGTGAAATCAATTCACTCTCTACCAATCAGCTCAGCCACTATACCCTATATCCACTGCTCGTCCTTTTGTTAGGAGATGGGCACTACGGCTGTTTACCAGTAATTACTGTGACAGCGAAGCTCGGGATAATTCCAGTGACCTCTTCCGTCTCTTTGATTCCCTTCTGCAGCATAAACAGAAATGTAACCAGCAAAATCATGTCAGATACAGCCTTGCATGACCGTGGAAAGCTGAAAATCAAAGGATATTGATTGAGAGGTGTAGTCATAGCAACTATCCTGGTGTCCTTTTAACATTAAGAAATAAAGGCAAACTGGGTACTTCACTGCTTGTAAGTCTCCTATAACACGGAGGGCAAAAACATGTGTTTCATGGCTTATTTACCATTAAGAAGGTGACCTTTGGGGGGTATGTAAGCAGTAATTTGACATTTACTGTGTGGTGGTTTTAAACTGCAACCGCATTATATTAAATGATTAATGTCTGTGGCTTGCTTCCCTTGAATGCAAATGGCACACCTGTTTCTGCACATTCCAGCTCCTGATTATTGAAGTTATTGGAGTAAACTGTCTGCAGTGTATCACAGATTATGATGAGTAGATTAGCTTTATGTCTTTTCTATTGTATTATTCATGCATTTTTTTGTTCCTTTTAATTGCATAAGGATTGTACCAGAGGTTTAAAAAAACAAAACAAAATAGTCAAACAGTGTATTTTTTTAAAAATATATTTTAATAGTAAAATATTTACAGCCAGTTGGGGCCGTATTCAGAGATCCGTTTTTGAGGGAAGTTCCGTGCGTATTTTTAGGATCGGATCAACTGCGTATGCATAAAGTAACTTTATGTGAGTAGTTTACGTTGAATATACGCACGGAAGTGCCTAACGGACGGACATTTGAATCACACTTGGGGACATACACATGGAAAGCAGACTTACGGAAAAATTTACATAAAAGTGGGTGGGGGGAGGCATTTAAATGACTGCATGGAGGCGCGGCTATCAAGAATCGCACGGACAGAACACATATACGCTTGTAAGTACACCCGGAAAGAACAGATGATCTAGGGACTCATAAGTCACTGAGCACACGTCTGGGAGAGGGGAGTGTCGGGGTTGTTGGTGGGTGTTTCCTTGCTCCGGCCATGTGTATAATTGCGGATCTCTGAATACCGCCCTTGGTCTGTTGCTTATTAGGGAGTAGCTGGCATCCTTGGTTGGTAAAATCATGGTCCACTGTAGGTACTTAAAAAGTGTTGGGAGGGTGGTTTCCTTCCTTATGGTGGGCACACACTACACTTTTATTTCAGATGATACAATTAAACGATCGATTTGAAAGATGTTTTAAATGACATGCACTAACGATTTTTATAACGATAATACATCATATATCTGCATTATCGGTTGTAAAACTCATTTAAAACGATTGTTTGATCCATACAGAGTGTAATTTTTTCTTACATTTTAATAAGCTTTGTTCCTCATTTAAATAAAGTAATGAAAAGTAATGTCGAAGAGTCGGCCGTGAGATCGTTCACACTACATTTTTCACACGATATTGTTAGATCGTACATCTGTGAAATAAAATCTCTTTAAACGATCATATAAGCGATTACACGATATCTTGCATGCGTACATGCTTCAACGATATCGTGTGAATCGGTCGACTAATCGTTTGATTGGAACGATTATCGTGTGAAAAAAGTGCAGTGTGGAGGTGCTCTGGGACCCTAAGGCTTGTGGCTTCTGCAGAACACACAAGCCTCCGCTGCTCAGCTAATCCCCTGCAGTGGCTTGTATGTGCATAAATCGAGACTCAGCTGATCAGCTGACGCTTGCTTACTTGTATTGCTTAGCCAATCAGCTGTCAGGGACAAGACAGATGAGCAGCTGAGCATGAAAAGTAAGTGCTGCCACAGGGGATCCACCTGTGCTCCAACATAGTACTGGCTGGCTATAGGCTGCAGTGTTACCCAGGGTGTTCATAGACCAAGCACCAGCCCAGTCTGCCAGTCCTGCCAGACATCTGTTTACTTTGGACTCCACTTTTCCTCTGACATTCATAACTGAAAAACCTGTCTCCTGGGGCCAAATTTACTAAGCTGCAGGTTTAGAAAAGTGGAAATGTTGCCCATGGGAACCAATCAGATTTAAGCTGACATTTTCTAGTATGGAATAGGAAAGTGAGAGCTAGAATCTGATTGGTTGCCATGGGCAACATCTCCACTTTTCCAAACCCGCAGCTTAGTAAATCTGGCCCCTGGACTTTGCTTCTAAAATTTATATCTTTGCTATCCCATTCCATTGTCCTGGACTTACCTTGATAAAGAATCTTCAGACGAAACGCGTCGGTGGGTACATACAGGTGGTGGTTTGAGCTCCGGACAGAAAGCAGTATATTGGTGATACTTACTCGGGTTTCCATCTTCATACGTCCCAGTCTTCTGTGATCCGGTACGGGCCCCCCCCCATAGGGGGGACACGTTGTTTTTCATTGTTGTGTATCTTACATTGTATTTTAAATAGTTTTAATTATTTAGTGTATTATGGATCACATGTTCTTAGTTGGATAATAAATGTAATAGATTGATTCGCACATTTGAAGCATTTTTGTTTGCTTATATATAGGGGAGGAATACTCTTTAATATTGGAAAAGAAAAGTGGTTGAAAGACATTCACTATAGAGGTCTTCACTGGTTACGGTGGCAGTCAGCTAAGGAAGATTTGATCCACAGACATTTGAACCACTTCTCTATAGGAAATCCAGCTAATTACATCATCAAACTGTAAGCCACCATTGAACATACTTTTAATTCATCACTGCTGAATTCATCATGTTAAGGAAAAGGTATTGTGGATTGTCTCCTCCAACAGCATTGCGGAATTTATATAAAGTATCTAGGAGGCCTGGACAGTTTAAAATATTTTTACTTTGTTGCTTTTGTTTTATTCACTTATCTAGTTATTGTTCATTAAATTACTCTATGTGCCCAACCAAAAAACTTACTCTATGATATTTTTCCATTTCCATTGTCTTACCTTCTTCCATACGTTTGCAGGACAAATGTCTTGAGGACAACCAACTACCAGCCTATAGATGTAGGAAAAGGAGCTGCCAACATTGCAGTAAGCTGTAACCTTAAGATTGTCCACGGTACATTATAACACTGCAGATGTGCATTGATTTTATCCTCTGAACCCCATAACACTGGACCAGCCCTCTCCGCATCCAATTCTTCACAGTAAGAGGTAAAATATTTTTATTGCTACATAAATTATTACTCGCAGTAAAGCTCTGGTTCTCTTTGCATTTTCCTATAAACGACATCATTTACAGAGAAGGAAATAAAGGAAAAATCTCTGTATGAGCATTGAATGATGGCTCTCAACAGCGTTTGACATTTATGAGGCTCAGTAATGAGGTTCTGCTATTAAAGTGACTGTATATTCTTTTATCACAGCTATACGGCTGGTATTTATTGCACCTGTCCAAACAATTTTCACAGCCTTTAAATTCCCGGTTCTGTCGGTTGTCACTTCCAGCTCCAATGACCTCACCCCTGAAGATTTATCTCCCAGCCTCTTAGGAGTTTATTCACCTCCTCTGCAATACTTACCTATGTCCAGGTGTCATTTGTGTCATTTTTTTATTGTAGTGAATTTTACTATAGAAAACAAGATGTATACATTGCAAGATGTCACATTGTGGACTTAGAAGTCTGGGAAGTGGACCAATGGGAAGTGATCGGGCCAGACCCAGAGCTACGCTGGCCCGCTGTCCGTAAGTACGGACACTCCCCCTGTCACTCCCCCTGTGTGAGCGTAGTTACACACAGTTACGTCGGCTGAAGGCTACCCTAACTTCAGCTGGCGTAAATGTGTGTAACTACGCTCACACAGGAGCGTAATCTGTCAAACCCAGCCCTCCCTTCCTAATTTCCCTTCCCTCGCCTAGCTTCCGTAACGACAGCGTAGTTATGGAGCTGCCCGCCCCTTCATCCGTAACTACGCACGCCAGATCCACAGCACCCAGAGTCATGGATTACGCTGGGCAACATCTGTCCGGCGCATGTGCAGAACGTCAGACCGGCGGCCGTAGGTCTGGATCAGGCCCATTGACTTATTTCCAACAGTGAAGATGTCAGCACTAGAATGCCGGCAGTGTTCATTACCTGTAATCTAATCAAATATTGTAAAGCCAACATGTTTCTATGGCAATAAACTCTAAACTCTAACTCTAAACCTAACTCTAATTGCTAAACCCTGGACTGGATCCAGACTTCCATCCATACAGAGGTCTGATAGGCCACATGTAAGAGGGAAGTGAACTCCCCTGTCACTCCAATCTCTAGGGCGGACAAGATCTTACGGATCTCATTAGGCTCTTTGGGCTGGATACAGACTTAAGTGAGTGCTTGGGCTAAACCATTTTGATTGCAGGGGAGTCATATTTCATCTGTTGCAAACAGTATTAGAGTTGAGAGGTGATGTTTCCTATCCCAAGTCTAAATAACAGTGTGATAGTAAAGCTGGTCAGTGTCTGTGTGCAGTAAGCAATTCAAAGATATTTCCCTGCATGCAAAGAATACAATTAACTTGACTCCCCCTGAGATCATCATGGTTTATCCCAGGAATAACTCTGTGCGTAATGGGTTAACGTGCGTAACATCTGTAGAAAATTGCTAAGATACCCACACGGCCTGCATATATTTAGGTACTTAATTAAGTGTGAACACAGTCCATTATATCAACCTTAGTGTTGTCAACACTTAAAAGTCCTTCACTAACACTTATCATTACTACAAACCCTTCAACATGCTCCATTCCATAAGGTACACAATGCTCTGCTCCTGAGCTTCCAACTGTCAGTTGCTACTATGGTAACCACCTTTATTGACGAGAAAACTGTTTTTCAAACATCAGTTAATTCATTAAATTCAGGTGAATGACAGTTGGAATCCCAGAGGAGTATTGTGTACCTAATGGAATGGGTCATGTTGGAGGCTCTGTTACAGCGGTCTTAACCCTAACTGCAGCCTAACCTTAACAACAGCTTAACCGTAACTGCTGCCTAACACTTACCCTAACCCGCAGCCTAAACCTAACTCTAACCTGCACAAGACAGCCACATTCTCTGCATATTCTCATATAAGTCACTGTTCTGTGCATGAGTGAACCAACGATCGTGGTGCACATGTTCCCAGATGGAAGGAACTAGATAGCCATTGGTGCCTTTGGATAAGATTAAGGCATGCCCACATTATAG
>WWET01000484.1:300712-320513 GCA_011038615.1 Limnodynastes dumerilii
TACTACTCCCTGCAATAGACGCTGCTGCAGATCTATGCACTATGCTGCTCTGACAGCTTTGAAGGTATACTTTTAAGGCTGTCAGAGCAGCTTTGCACATGGCTCTGCAGCAGCGCCATAGAGAGTGCTGCCTCCCCCTCCCCTCTTCTGCTAGGATTATCGGTCCCAGCAGAGGAGGTGTATGGTGCTGATAACAGGAGATTTCCCTTGTGGGAAATCATCCCGTTTATCGGCCCACCCCCTGCTGGGACCGATAATCGTTGTAGTGTATGGCCAGCTTTAGAGTTAGATTTATTAATTAGAGCTATGGGCCCTGATTCAAAGTTTGAAGATTAGAGAGAAAAGTATCACCAGGGGAAAACCATGTTGATTTCAGGGGTAGTCAAATGAATTGTATTCTATGCATACAGAAGGAATACAATGCTATTGCTTACTGCACACAGATACTGATTAGCTTAACGTTTACACTGTTATTTAAACTTGGGCTGGGAAACATCACCTCTCAACTCTAACACTGTTTGCAACGAAATTTGATTTCTCTGAAATCAACATGGTTTAGCCCAGCCATGCTTAGTAATTAGGGTTAGATTTAGGAAGGTAAATAATTAGAGTTGGGGTTAGGAATTAGACTTAGGAGGCCGTATCCAGAACTGCCTTTAATACCCACCTTAGGCAAACGACATTTTGGGTGTTTATTGGCACAGGATTATGTGCTGTACTGTACATTGATGGATGTGATTTGCCGGTACAATGGTCGTTTTTCTGAAAGACCATCGCGAGGCAGCTGAATGTAGACTGTCTCCATTGTAGAAAGCACTGGTGATGCCAAAAGGTAAGTGTGTTTAACTAACCCTACCCTTAACCCTTTCCTTCATGTTCCGTTCGCTGGTAAGAAACACATTTGTGACAAACAGACAGCCGGCAACTAATTGTGCTAAAGTAATTAGAATTATATTACAATGAAAGGATTCCAAATGGATTTTCCGGAAATTCAACCAATTCATTATGTTTTCCACATGCAAGACCCGCCGCAAGACGTGTCGCAACACCTGCCGCAGTACCTGACCGGACAGGGAAGTGAAAACATTGGGTTAGTCTTTGGGGAGGGGAGACAGTATAGGAGTTAGACTGCGGTGAAAGAATGGTGCGAAGAAGGGGAGACTTAGGGTTAGCCTACAGGGAGAGGATGAAACATAGAAGAGTAAGGTTCGGATCAGGATGCGGGGAGGGGTTACAGTATAGATGGGGAGTCTTAGGGGTAGGTTGTGGGGAGGGGATGGAGTGTAGAAAGGGAGACTTAGGGTTAGGCTACAAGGAGAGGATGAAGCATAGAAGTGTAAGGCTAGGATAAGGATACGGGGAGGGGTTACAGTATAGATGGGGAGTCTTAGGGGAAGGTTGTGGGGAGGGATTGGAGTGTAGAAAGTAAGACTTAGGGTTAGGCTACAGGAAGAAGATGAAACGTTAAGGTTAGGGTCAGGATGCAGGTATAGGCTTAGGGTAATGGAATGGGAGGGTTAAGGTAAGGATTAGGATAAGGGTTGGGTCAGATAAATAGTCACTGGTCGATGCATTTTCAAAACAGGGTCGGCCAGACCGGCAGCTGCTTTGTTGCATCTATTACAACGCATTCCATCCCAGTGTGTTACAAGTAAACAGCATTTCCAATTAGTAGTAAAACTAAGCAAAGAAACTTTAATTAGCTACAGTTACCCACTGCTTCTGTGAGAGCGCGGATAAGCAAAACTTGACATTGTTTAGTATGTCACGGCAAACGTAATGATCCGGGACGCCAATCAGAGTCTATCGGAAGAACAAGCGAGGTCTCTATAATGAATCACGCTTTTCCTTTTTGTGATTATTTGCAGGCGCAGATAGTTTTGTGCATGTCGTAGGCGACTGGAAGTCACCCTCGGTGCCCTTGACACGCCGTCTTATGGGAGGAAATTTGGCTGGAGCCCTCAGGCCATTGAGTAATTGACTTAAAAGGTCGCTCGGAATTTCTCAAACACATTTCCCTTTCACATCAATTATGTGTCTGCAACTTTGAAAAAAAAAAACCAATACAACATTTAGCTTTGTAACTGATATTGTACGTATTCCAAAAAACAGATATCTTATTTGCATTGATTTAACACGAAGCTAAGAAGATATGACGCCCATTGTCTGATAGACAGGAAATAGCATAGGGTAACATTATGTAGGCTACAGCAATGTCACATGGTATCCTCTAAGGGTTTTAGTTGTAGAAAAGGATGCACATTGATTGAAATGTTTACTAACAGTTATTGATATAACACCCACATATGACAAAACACATTTCCACGGATAGTGAATTATTCACATCAACCTCTGGCGGATATTAATTAGCATAGCAGTAGGTAGGAGCACCTGGAAGAAGCCAACACAAATACGGGGAGAGTATACAGAAACCCCAGACACATAGGATGACCTTGGATGACCTTGGGTGACCGGTGACCCCCAGGGTTGGATGGCAACATCCATCATCATTTAATTCATCCCACCTACACTGCTCTCTGCGAAACCAACTTTCATTCTAATCACAATTCCCTTTGGGAAGTTTTTCATTTTTTTAAAATTAATGGCTGTTATTATAGTTTAAGTGTAAAACAATGAAATATTGACAGTGGATTATTAGGTAGGCATCTGTCATTTGTACAGTCAGCAAGACAAATGGGTTTAATAGTGTTTATTATGGAGTACAAATAATGGTAATCATTAAGGGGCGTATATAGAGATCCGGGGCCGTATTCACAGATCCGTTTTTACGCGAAGTTGCGTGCATATTTTTAGGTACGTTTTAACTGCGCAAATGAGTTTTTGAATCGCACGTACGGCATACATATACACACGTAAGTACACACGGAAAGTTAGAGGTGCTCTATGGAGGCGTATGTCTACGATTGCACGGCCGTGAAAGGGGAGTGTCCTGGGTGTTGGTGGGTGTTACCCTGCTACGTGCGTGCGTATAATTGCGTACTTTTAAAAATCTGTGAATCCGGTTCACGATCACTTATCAATCATGTCATAAACATAAGGAGCTTCTTCCGTGCTCTGTACAGGTTGTGCCAATAATCATCCATTATTGCACAGCAATTTCTCTCCGTAGCCCGTGGCAGAATACTGTAGTCTTGCTCACAAAAGCTTACACTCTAGACACAGGAATAATGGGCCTGATCCAGACCTAAGCCCGCGAGCGTAGCGTATGATCGCCCGGGCGTATAAACTTTCACGCCCATGACACTCCCATTGATTGTACCGACTGAACCCTACCTTTTTCAAGCGTCCGTGCGAATTTTCGTACCGATACGCTGATCGTACGGGGCTTAGCACGCCCATACTGTACAATTTAAATGGCTATCCCCGCCTCTGTGTAGTAACTCCTGGGTGTTGGTGGGTGTTACCCTGCTACGTGCGTGCGTATAATTGCGTACTTTTAAAAAACGGATCTGTGAATACAGCCTCTGTTTTGTAAAAGTACGCAATTATACGCACGCTCGTAGCAAGGTAACACCCACCAACACCCAGGACACTCCCCTCTCACGGCCATGCAATCGTAGACATACGTCTCCATAGAGCACCTCTAACTTTACGTGTGTACATACATGTGTATATGTATGCCGTACATGTGATTCTATGTAACTGCGCCCTCAAATACTCATTTAAATGCCTCCCCTCCACCCTCTTTCACGTAAGTTTTCAGGTACGTATTTCAACCCCGCCCATCCGTACGTATGTCCCCAAATACGATTCACATGTCCGTGCCTAAAGCATTTACGTGCGTATATTCTGCGTTACTTACGTAAATAAAGTTACTACACATGCGCAGATAAAACGTAACTAAAAATACGCACGCGACTCCACGTGAAAATGGATCTGTGAATACGGTCCTAAGAGTTTACACTTTCCAAAATAGGACCCAATATTACTAAAATCAACGGTCAATGGTCAGTAGCATTACATGTGCCAGCTAAGTGTCTATCATGTCCGCCCTTTCCCTTCTCTGTTCCAAAGTATACATATTAAGATCCCTCCTCGTGGCATAGACCCCTCATGGAATGCTGATACTGGGTGTGGTTTTCCGCTCTGATGATCAGTTAACACACTGGCATTAAAATTCCGTCAGTGTTCTTTAAATCATAACCACAACACCTGTCTAACTGAGTATTGCAGTGAAGACGTGTTTGTTCAGCGTTACAATAATCCAAACCCTGGGCTGTATGCAGTCTCCCGGAGGTATAACATATGTATGGAAAAGGTACGTAGATTACGTTATAAATTTACTTATATGTTATACCTCCGGGAGTCTGCATACGGCCCCCTGAACCTAAACGTTTTCCATTGCCTGTTGTCTTTTCATCGAGACCAATAGGATGATCTGCTCAGAGGAGGATGTTCTGAGGATTAAATGAGAAAGGCTAGTCAGACAGGGCTACCACTATCAGAGGGGCATATCCGGGACTACTGGTCCCGGCTTTTAGCTAACGACAGCAGGTATCCTACTGCAGATATTTGCTGGTCAGAGGTATTCATTAGCCGGCCTGTGTCCATCGAAGAACTTCCCTGCACACCGGCCCGACTGTTAACGCAGGTCTGCGGCGCCCCAACCCTATGTGATGTCTCCAGTGATGTCACATAAAGGGTGGGGCTCCACGGATGTGTCCTGGGCCCCATAGTTTCTAAAGGTGGCGATGCAGTCATATGCTGGGCTGCATAGGGAGAGGAATCAGTAGCAGAAAGAAAGAAGTTATAATGCCATAATATAGGTAATTAGTGTGGCCTCTAAACCATACATAGAAGGGCAACAAAGATGGTGCATGGCCTACATAGCAAACTTACCAGGAAAGATCTTGTTGATCTTGATGTATATATTGGAACAGAGAAAGGAAGGGCAGACATGATAGAAACTTTCAACTATATCAAGGGTTGTCAAGGGTGTTAACGAGGGACGAGGATGGTTAGGTTTAAGGGAAGGTTAAGGTTAGGCTGCAGAAAGGAGAGGGTAAAGGTTAGGGTTAGGGGATGGTTAAGGATAGACTGTGGGAAGGGGATGGTTAGGGTTAGGATGAAGAAGATTTACCTCGTAGAGAAAGCAGTCACAGAAATTATACTGTCTCTAAAACTGCCGAAAACTGAAAGCAAACGGCGCTTCATTACCGCAAAGTAATCTGTCAAAAGACAAGTCATTGGAGCGGCGGAGTACACCGGGACATGCACTGAACCTGGAGGAATCTATGTTTAGGGTTAATTCAAGGAATAACAAGGGAAAGTAGATACATGGAATGGCCTCCCAACGGAGGTGGTAGAGGCTAATACAGTAGAGCAATTTAAACATGCTTGGGGTAGATAAAATGGTATTCTTACAACATAGGATCAAATAAGGTTTTAGGTTACCAGAGGCTAAAAAAATATGGGCACACAGGACGGGCCAAGTGGTTCTTATCTGCCATCAAATTCTATGTTTCTGTGAAGCATAAGAGCACATGGAGCATATCCCTCCGAGGAGACAGGTACAAGCTGAAGAAACAGCCGTAAGAATAAAACACTTAAGGAGATGAGCATAACAAAAGCACAAACGTATTATCATCAACTGACAGGTCTCACCGGAATGTCTGCAAAGCATTAAGCTTCCCATCTGGCCAGTCAGCAATCAAGAATTACCCCTAATGTGCCCACCACATATACCACTACCCTGTCTTACACCCATTCCATCACCTGCACCAAACTCTCATCCATATCACAGACATTGTAATTAACATTTCGATTGAATATAATGCCAGCCATGTCTGCTGCACTAATCACACCTACATGTGGACAGATAATCAGGCACATTGAAACATTTAACAAGCAATCAGACCAGATTAGCCAGGTAGTAATTGGGTCTCTAAGGTTTTCCCTTCGTCTACAGACTCCACAAAACGAAAACTAATTTAAAAAGAAAAACATCCATAAAGGAAGAGAATAAAAGCTTCTAAAACAGCACAATATAATTTGCTTAGACAGGTTTCTTGTATTGGTATAACTACCATGCTAAAAGTTACACAAATGGAAACACAATTTTATGATTACTGTTATATTTCAAGGTTAACTTCTTTCCTTTAGCAAGGCGAGGGCTCTCATTATAAGCACATAGCCTTGATTCCTAACAGCTGGAATAAGGGTGCTCCACAGTCTCCATTCGTTATGCCAAAGGCACATTCCACTGAATAAAGTGCACGTCTTAGCTGGTAATTGAAGACCTTTCTAAGTAAATAAAGTCCTTTATTAAATTTTGGCTTCATTATATTTGGTGTTAAATAAAAAAAAGAACTCGTCGCCCACAAAAATATGCAGAAAAAGCGATCTTCTTGCCCACAAATGACTTTGTAATGTTATAATTATAATGAACTGTATGTCACTGGCAATTGAAAATAATTTCTTGCGCTTAAGATCACTTCTAGGTGGCATCTGTGTCAGGGTGTGATTGTAACTGGTGGACCAGGTGATTTGAGAAGAGTATAGTTTTCAGGGGATGCAGTCGCTGCAATCAAAATTCTATTTTCAAAATACAGACAGTGGAAAGCTCATTTCGGGCTGTCTCTATTTCGAAAATATTACTAATGAATGGGTAAGTATGTTGAATTTATTTTTCGGCATACATACGCATTCATTAAATCAGGAACCTCTACCGCAGAATTGGCACACCACAGCTCCGGACCGGACTGGACCGGACAGGTGAGTATTACAGGAGAGACTGTGGGGAGTCTTAGGGTTAGGCTATGGAAAGGGGAGATTTAGGGGCAGGCTGTGGGGAGGAGAGGGATAGGATAAGGGTAATGGAAGGGGAGGGTTAGGGTAAGGATTGGAGTTACATAAATACAGTGCTTTTTTTTTATCATAGAACGCACAGGAATGGAGTTCCGGCACATTTTTTCAATGGATTTTCCAAGTTCTAAAAGTTTAAAAATTTTCAGTGACAAAATCATGAAAACGGTGCATGCGGCTGCTTGTGTGTCGAGTCCGATGCATGCGTACTTCGTCCGCACGGGTTGTGATGGCACTGCACGGCTTGTGATTGGTCGTGTGGTCGTGCGTGAGTTGATGTGAGTTCCGGCACCTTTTTCTTGGGGATGATCGATTGCTTTTCCTTAGTGAGGCAGAAGCAATCGATTTGACAGTCAGTTCTTCTGATACCTCCAGATTTTTTGGGATCAGTTTCTACACAACGGGCCATATTCAGTCCTCCGTGTGTTTTCCGAAAGCACAGAAGTCTGCCGTCTGCATGGAAAGGGGAGTAAACTCCCAGTTACGCTGCCATAATCCTGCCTTAAGTCACCCGTGTGGATCCGTATGACCGCTGGTGCTTTCGGGAATGGTAAACACAGCCCATACTGTAAAATTACTATGCCCTCCAGCACACCTTACGGAGTTTTGGTAGACAGAGGGGATACGCAGCCCGTTGGACGGATCTCCAGGATCTCTACGTTCCGTGCGTCTGGAGATCAGTTATGGAACACCTGGCATGCGCATTGCCACAGCTTGCTGAATTCTGGGGTGACTACGGAATACAGCCCGATCTCTGAAACCATCATCTCCAAAACAAATAATGACTTTTTTTGGAGGTCCAAGCGCAGCGACAGTGGAGATCTGACGCCGGATACTGCCTGTATTCCTGTGTGTGTGCAGGGAGGCCACTTTTCTTGCTCTTGGACTTTGGATTGTACTTTAATATTTCTGCACCGTCCCCATGTATAATGAGATGATGTAGAAAGCTGGATTGTACATATGCACTTATACAAAGTACTAAAGCTGGTTACACACTGGGATTTTCGCAATGATCAGCCATCCTTACTGTAATTACTCCTGGTTCTGCACCCAATCTTTGTACAGTCCACACTGAAACGATTCCCCGCTGGTAAGATGTCATTGCTGACACATATTGTACGATCTACACGATAGTTGTCAGATAACCATCCAGTGTGTACACATCTTTACTGTACACCCACCAAGCCTCCCCCTTTGACCTTGCGTAAGTGACATAGTCATCCCACCCTTTCCCACCTTGCTGTTGGAAACCCTTCCATTATGGAAGCCTGCACCTGAAGGATCCAGATTCACAAGGAAATAGGCGCTAATATATGCTGAATCAAAGCAACCAATCAGGACATTTCTAAATTCAGTGGAATTGCACAACCCTCATAGCGAGCCCTCCATTGTTATTAATTACCAATAAATAATTAGGATCTCACAAAGGGTTAAATCAGACGTATGATTTTGATGTGATCGTATCCTCAAGAAAAAGATTGGGAAGCACTGGGCTATATTCCAGACAGCTGTGCCTGGAACTTATAAACAACGTGGATGGGAACCTGGGAATCGGATGTGGTTGCAAGTGTGGCAATCTCTATTTTGACACTGACACCGCTGACGGCTTAATCGTTTCTGTATCAGTGCCCGTTTCTAACAAAGAATAGTTTCATTTCGTAATGGCCACAATGGTGCATATTTCTATTTTGACAAGGTACCGGTTCCCAATGCCAAATTGTACTGTCCTATGGGGATGGTTAAGATTAGGAAGGGAACCGTTAAGGTAAGGCTGCTAGAAGGTGATTGTTAGGATTAGGCTCTGAGAGGGGATGGTTAAGGTAAGGCTGAGGGAGGGATTGGGCAAGGTTAGGCTGCTGAGCAAGGATGGTTAGGGAAAGGGGATGATTAGGGTTAGGGGGATGGTTAGGGTTAGCTTGTGGAAAGGGGATGGTTAAGGTTAGGCTAACGTAAACTGTACCTGTCGCCATTGCATTCTTCAAAGACGCATCAGTCTTGAGAACAACGCTGTCTCATCATAACTGGTGAAAATGAACCAATAATAATAGTAAAATAAATATTAAATATAAAATAAAATAAAATAAAAAAAAAAACTTTTTTTTTTATATTTAATATTTATTTTATAAAAAATAATAATAAATAATAATAAATAAATATTTAAAAAAACGAAAATGAACCATGGTCGCATTGGCATATCTATATATGCCATGGGGCTCCTCAGAACAGGGGGCCCCGTGGCACAAACTCTGCGCCAAAAAAGGATCTCTGAACATGAGCGTATACCAGGTCTGGCCAACCAATGGCTCTCCAGGTGTTGTGAAACTACAACTCCCAGTATGCTTTGACTGCATGGCCGTAGTTGATGTCTCACAAAGCATACTGGGACTCGTAGTTTCAGAACACCTGGAGGTTGGCCAGACCTGTACTATACTATAAACTACACTTGTATAAATCAATACTATACTATAAATTACAGTTGTATACATCATTGAGCAGATATAAATACTATACTATAAATTATACTTGTATAAATCATTGAGTAGATAGACATGATTACAGCACTCGCTTCTCACTGCAGTATAAATCAGGTTTAAAGAATCTGGATTCTTACAGAATAAAATTTAAAAACAAAACAAAACACTCTCCTAAAGCAACCTGCAATTGTTCAACAACATAAACGGCGGATCAGCCAAAGGGTCGCCAGCCTAAATAGCCGTCATTTCTCTCCGTGTCAAACTGTGTAAATTTAAACTGATCTAAGTGTTGCTGCATGTGCATCTTCCCCCCGGGACCCGGGACCTCACGGGCTGCGGCGGCTCTGGATTTAGGGAAATATACATCATCTGTTTTTTATTTCCTGCAGCCATCAAAGTGAGCAGAACGCCGGTCAAGCTGTCACACACGCACCCACCAAGTGATGGAAATCCCGCTGGAACGCTGGCTTCCTCGAAACCCTTATGTGCCTGTAGGGCGTTGGGGAGAAACAACACTGCATTCCAGATCATTTCCAAATTCAACGTTAGCATGTTTTTTTTCTTTGTGGCATGTGTTTTATTATGATTTTGCTTAACCAATAAATGACCAGAGGAGAGTTTCTCCAAAACAGCCTTGAGAACGTTCCTGTTTTCCCCCTGTGGCAGATACTCTGACAATAGATTTTTCTCTTGTACTAACAAAAAAGATTGTTAGCTCACAATTCCTAACTATTCCTTATGAGGCATAAACTCACGATAGGCCAGATCCTGAGCTACGCGCGCTAGCGTTTTTAAGCATCCACTTACGTAAAATCGCCTACTTGTATGTACTGCACATGTGCGCGAGTCAGATGTTGCGCCACGTAACTCTGAACGTACGTACCATCAGCGTAACTACCAATGAAGGGGCGAGTTCATCCATACGACACCCGGAAATACGCTTTGTAGGCAGGGGGAGGCATTTAAATCGCACAGTAGGGGCCGGGTTAGGCCGTTACATACGTGAATGCATTACATACTTACGCTTTGAGAAGTTAAGGAAGGGTTTGGGAAGCGTAGAACGGGTAAAGTACGTACGAGCCAGGGGCGTGTCTAGAAAATCCGATAGTGTAAATACGCTACGCGATCTAACGTAACTAGCGAGAGGAGTGTCTAGAAAATCCGATAGTGTAAATACGCTACGCGATCTAACGTAACTAGCGAGGGGAGTGTCTAGAAAATCCGATAGTGTAAATACGCTACGCGATCTAACGTAACTAGCCCGTAGGTCTGGATTTACCCCAATGCCTCTATATAAATATAGGCGAATAGAAAGTCACCCAACGTAAAAGGCAATAATCGACTGAAAATGGTTAGATTCCTTTTATATGATACTAGTAAACGTACTTGGCGTTGGCGTTGGCCATGTGTAAATCTACGAGTGATTATTAGTAACACACCGTGCAGCTGCTTGATGATATGTACAGTTTTTGTTAATAATAATTGGGCCAAATCCTCAACAACGGCTGAAGGGGGGCTGGCGCAAGTCACTTACGTAAGACCCCTGTGTCGGAACATCTGCGCGTGCACCAGATGTTCAGACAGCATAAGAACCCCCCTGTCACTCCCCCTCTCCCTTGTGCAGAGTTTAGGTAACTTACGCTTCCGAAGTCATACGTGCAGATCAGCGCTTCCGTTCGACCGCTGATCCACGCTTAGGACCGTGTTCAGACTTACGTGTGAAAAACGTACGCACGGATTCGCAAATATACGCGCCTAAGCTGCAAGGCAACACCCATGACACTTCTCTTGAACTTACGGACTAAAGCTGACTTCCGCCACCATAAGGCATCCTTAACTCTACGTCTATATATTTGTGCTTATGTTGCTAAGGTACGTGCGTACTTTCCTAACCGCGCCCATATTAGGCCATTTAAATGCCCCCCCACCCACTTTCGTTTAACGTCCCACTTACGTAGGTCTGGCACGCCCCTTCAGACGTATCCCGCTAAGCACGGATGTAAAGTCTGTGCGTAATGGACTTCCGTGCTGAAATCCTATGTAGCTTGCGTAAAAAAAGTTACTACACATGCGCAGTTCATCCGTACCTAAAAATACGCACGGGAAAAGTAGCAGAAAAGTGTGAATCCAGTCCTTAACCCCTAAAACCCACCCCTACTGTACAATTTAAATGCCTTCCCCCCCCCCACCACAACCACCACCACCTTATGGAGTTTAGTCGAGCAGAGAGGAAGCGTTGCCCTGTCGGATGGATCTCCAGGCATACGGAACCAAGTTCTGTACCCCTTAATATCCGTTGCGGAGCATCTGGCATGCGCATTGCAAATAGCTAGATCTTCACCCGACTACTGCAATCAGCGTGACCAGCTTGCATTTTTTTTATTAGCACATGTTCTATCACCAGCTCCAAATTCTTTATTCAGAAAAAAATAAACCTTAAAACACTGGGAACTGGAACATATTTAAACAAAGAAAATAAATATCAGAAGAATACGTTCTTTACAAAGAAATAATACTTAAAGAGAACATAATGAATTCCATTCCAGTGCCAAATTTAAAGCCTTCAATTAAAAGCAGCAATCGCTGCCCAGCATACACAGTTAATTGCAGACCAATCCTTTTAACTGTGGTCCCCTTTCTTCCAGTCTCAGTTTGGTTCCTGGGACTCTCTGAACCTTAATCACTGACTATGTTTCCTGACAGTACATTAAGATGCTATATGGGTGATATAAACTCACCTGTGTTCTGTCTGTCACACAATATCAAGGCTTTTATGATGCACATTAAGTACAGTTGTAGTAACAAAACTCTCCTTTATTCTCCGCTCGCCTATATAACAAGTATTTTAAAAGTCATTTATTCAGAACAGGTGTTTTCATAGATATATTTTTATTATCCTGAAGGCAGAATGAGATTTAATATGTTAAATGCTTGTTTCATTTACATTTCAGCTCGTTCGGATAATAACCGTGTCCTGGTTTATTATTTCTTAAATATAGCAGCTGGCACATGCCGCTTGTTTTTACGGCAAATATTAGTATTGTAAGAACCAAACTCCTTTATATGTAGCACATGTTGCAGGAGATTTTTTGTTCTTTTGAAGTCCAGGGCCAGATTTACCAAGCAGAGGAAAAGTGTGGATGTTGCCCATAACAACCAATCAGAGTCTAGCTCTGACTTTCCTATTACATATGAAAAAATGTCAACTAGAATCTGATCGGCTGCTATGGGCAACATCTCCGTTTTTCCTTTCCAGCAGCTTAGTAAATCTGTCCCCAAGAGCCTGATGAATAGATTTGGAACTGATGTGACACAATTTCAGTTTATGGTAATGTGCATGCCCAGTGCTCAGTTATTGGGTTGGTCTAAATAGGCACCAAGATAGTTGAAGTTGTTGCTGCCGCAGTCCCGTATTCTTCTCTTCCCATCACTCTGGTACAAGTTGATCTTTGGGCCTGATCCAGAGCTACGACCGCAATCGCCCGCCAGCGTAGCGAACGTACGCCCGGGCGTAAAAACTTTCACGCCCATAACACTCCCATTGATTGTAACTGCTTACGGCGGCTTACCCCTACCCTAAGATTTTCCAGCGTACATGCGAATTTTCGTAGCGATACGCTGGTCGTACTGGGCTTACCACGCCCATACTGTACAATTTAAATGGCTATCCCCGCCTCTGTGTAGTAACTCCAGCGTCCAGACTCTCGTCGTAAAAAACGCACGCCCCTTGAGCGAAAAATACGCTGAACATTCGCTCGCTGTACGCTCATGTCCTTCGGTCGACCGGAAGTTGTCATACTGCACATGCGTAGTGCGTTTTTTTTCACGAATTTTCGCTTACGATGAGCGTACGCTCGCTTGCGGTCGTAGCTCTGGATCAGGCCCTTTGTCTCTGCATTTGCATCCTGCATTCTTCAGGGCTACTAGCAGAATTCAGGAGGTAGATGAAGAGGCCGTTCTATAGTGAAGTCAGTGTTGCAGAGTCACAGGGAGAGGAATACACACAAAAAGAAGATAAGTGAAAGAGAAGAGGCAGGCGAGATGGGCCATGTGGCTCTTATCTGCCGTCACTTTCTATGTTTCTATGAAACCCAGCGTCTGGTGATGTCTATGCATTCCAGTCTTCAGGCTGTAATTGACTGCAAGGGATTTGCAACAAAGTATTAAAAAGTGAAAGTTTGATTTAGGATTGTTTAGTTTGTCCCATTACTTTTGGTCCCTTAAAAAGGGGGAGGCACATATAGAAACCATTGTAATTCCTACACCGTTCACCTGATTTGGATGTAAATACCCTCAAATTAAAGCTGAAAGTCTGCAGTTAAAGCACATCTTGTTTGCTTCATTTCAAATCCATTGTGGTGGTGTATAGAGCCCAAAATATGAGAATTGTGTCGATGTCCCAATATTTATGGACCTGACAGTATGTACGGTGTTTAGCGGTTTTTACTACTGCGCATGCGTAGTAATTTTGAACATAATCTACGTAAGAAAAAGATACGTAGATTACGTAAAAAAAATTGCATGCAGTAGTAAAAATGGCTAAACATCGGACGTATATGGTATACGTCCGATACTCTGAATACAGGCCGCAGTCTCTATCTTGACACTGATACGGTTCTGTAAATATAAATATACTTGACCATTATTTTAACTAATAAGCCACACAAAAGATCCATGGATCCACGGCCCATTCCACACCTAACTCACCAGTCCAGCCCCACAACCGGCCCTCATTCTTAGGAGCCTAATGGCACTTAAAAGTCGTCTTTAAAGATCGCACGTGGTACCTAAGTAGATTGCGTAATTAATCTGCTACGCATCCATAGTACGTTCATTCTTAGGTATGAATACAGTCCCATGTTACTATAATAGAAGATAGGGCCTGATACTGACTTAATAAAGACAAATGATTTACGCACGTAACATAAGACCCTCCAACATGACCCATTCCATTAGGTACAATGAATCCGCTCCTGAGCTTCCAACTGTCACGGTGTATAGAGCCCAAAATATGAGAATTGTGTCGATGTCCCAATATTTATGGACCTGACAGTATGTACGGTGTTTAGCGGTTTTTACTACTGCGCATGCGTAGTAATTTTGAACATAATCTACGTAAGAAAAAGATACGTAGATTACGTAAAAAAAATTGCATGCATGTGCAGTAGTAAAAATGGCTAAACAGATGTTGCAAATTGGATTGTATGTAACTTGTTTATATGTCTACTAACTCGTAGTAGCCAATGAGCAGTGAGCATTGCTCTATGCACATTCATGAGGTCAGCAGGTTGCTATGTATACCAAGTACTTTAAGCCTTGGGGTTAATTTTCTCATTTCTTTACATTTGGTATTACAGACCCTCCAACATGACCCATTCCATTAGGTATAATTCAATCCGCTCCTGAACTTCCAACTGTCCCTCACCTGGTTTAAATGAATTAACTGATATTTAAAAAAATATCGGGGCTCCTCCTTCCCCTGTGGTGACAGGTCACTGTTTCTTATTTTACTAAATGCACGCTTAAATTTGCCTGTGTGATGTTTCAGCAGAGACAAATGCTTATTGTCTTTACTTTACGTTGAGATGTAACTACTTACTCTTTGTTAACTACTGTATACTGTGTGTAACCATTGAGTTATATTTAAACCAGAATTGCCAGTGCCAAATGATTTGTTTTTGATGCAAATTGTACTAATAAAAACTTTATTTAAAAAAAAAAAATATTTGCCTCTTCAACAAAGGTGGTTACCATAGTAACTGACAGATGGAAACTGAGGAGCAGAGTATTTTGTACCTAATGGAATGGGTCATGTTGGAGGCTATGGTATTATATTTATATTCTGTGCTTTAGAAAGTTATTCCACATATACAGGATGCTGAAGAACTTTATATTATTTATGTTTTTTTCTGCAAGCCCAAACAATGTCTACATTCTGTCAACTTGGATGTTATTGCATATTAATGAACACCACAGTAGTAAATAATTCATAGAAACTATTTACAATTGGACAACACAAATCTGTTCATAGAGTTTGTTATTTTTGCTTTGGAAATTTTCACGCAAGACTGATTTTTTTTATTTTTTTTAAAAATAAAACTCAACTGGGAAAACTGGCAGAGTAACAAACACCAAACTGAGCGATAAGTAGGTCAGGATGGCCGGGACGCTGAATAAAGCGCTAGGAAATTTGCATTTAATGTTCGTAACAAACATATAAGCTGTGCAAAGGCCGTAGAAGATTGTCCCAACCTGTTTTCTCTATATATTTCTGTCTATTGCAGTGATTGGCCAGTAATGGCCCTCTAAGCTGTCGTCTCCTTTTTTTGTTAATAGTAGGCTTGTTTGTTATAGCTTGTAGCACTTTTGTTAGTTTTATCACTGATATGGAGGAGAACTGTATTACAGATTTGTGCTCTCTCTGTCTCTCTCTGTCTCACTCTCTCTCTCTCTCTCTCGCTCTCTCTCTGGCCCGTGTTCAGAGTACCACACGTATAACATATACGTCTGGTGTTTAGCAATTTTTACTACTGCGCATGTGTAGTCATTTTTTTTACGTAATCTACGTATCTTTTTCTTACGTAGATTGCGTAAATGAAATTTACGTAAGAAAAAGATACGTAGAATACGTAAAAAAATTACTACGCATGCGCAGTAGTAAAAATCGCTAAACACCAGACGTATATGTTATACGTCCGGGACTCTGAATAAGGGCCTCTGTCTCTTTTTCTTTCTCTCTCTTTCTCTCTCTCTCTCTCTCTCTCTGCCTCTCTCTCTCTCTCTCTCTCTCTTTATCTCTCTCTCTCTCTTTATCTCTCTCTCTCTCTGCTTCTCTCAAATGTTCTGATTTTGGTTTTGATATTGGATTGCAATTTCTTAAAGCGAAAAAAAACGGAAAAAGTGCTAAAATTTATTTGCACCTGTTTGTCTTGCTACACTGTATTATTAACTTATCTATAGGGTGCCTGTAAATATTTATGATGATCAACACCACTAAAATGGCAGCAAACATCTACTGAACAATTGTGACCCCATACACACTGTACAAATATCTGCCTATTACCTTGCTCAGAAGACTGCCATTAAAATTGGACAGACGGATGTACCTGCGTACACACCATCCGCAATTCTCCAACATTGTATCAAGTGATTAATTAAACCAATTCAGATGTCCCCTGTGTATCCCATCAAATTATGATCGTTGGAGTGTTCAATATTCAACCAAATCATTGTAAATCGTATTATATGGATCTGAATCTCTCTTTTTTTATACCATAAAGTTTACCATTATTTGAATGGGCATTTTCTAAACACAGAATCCCTTCTTTTATATGTTTAAGTGAAACCCACATTGTCAATGTCAAAACGTTACTGTTTCTTCTTTTGCACCCCTTGAACCTGCCCTTATTCTCCCCCTGACATGTGACTTATCCCTGCCATTTATTATTTGAAACAGAAGAACCTGAAGAAAGGAACCAAGACAAATGGTCCAATGGGTGGGATGGGAAAGGGAATAGATTATACCACTGTGACAACCTCATAAAGGAGAGTACAATCAAGGCCTTTATCAGCGCAAACTAATTTATATGGAGTATATTTGCATTGAAGCTTACTATCTACAGTATATTCCCTAACACACACACACACAGACACACACACAAACGCTATGGAAAACTTTCTCAACTTTACCAAAGGGGACAGTTATGGTTAGGCTGCTAGAGGTGATTGTTAAGGTAAGGCTGCGGGGATGGGATGGTTAAGGATGCGGTAAGGGGATGGTTAGGGTTAGGTTTCGAAGAGGCAATGATTAAGGTTTGGCTTTGGGACAGGGGTGGTTAGGGCTAGGGAACAGTTAAGGCCAGCCTGTGTGAAGGGCATGGTTAGGGTTAGACTGATGAAAATAGTACTTGTCATCATTGGATCATTGAAAAAACACCGTGGGTACAATGCTGTCTCATTGCAAACTGCCGAAAACTGACCACAATCATCATTGCATTGCTGGGATGTGATCTGACGAAATGCAAATCATCTGAATGCGCTGATAATGGCTCTTATTTCTTCTGACATTACAGACACCATCTAACGACACCAAGAAACTTCGTTAAACCCTTATTATGTTTTTCCAGTCACAGATTAAATATAACCCTGAATCTAGCAAAGATATTTTGGTTTCATCTTGGACTAGCCTCAATTAGGATAAATTACTCTTATGTTTATTTAAAACCATTCTCTAATGCAAAGAATGTCTATATACATTAACTGTCATTATAAGACTTATTTATAGACCTTTGCTGTGCCATTAATTTCTCCAAGGTCCTGGCTGTAATCTGTTTATGCTTATGTGATAGAAAAGAATTTAATTTTTTTAGGGATAGTCTTGGATTATACAGAATTGTCGTTCTCATAACTTTTTCCGTAGTTCCCTTATACCAGACTCTAACAGACTCTTTTACAAGTTGTAGCAGAAAAATCCAACAGAAATGAGATTATTAGAACAGTCAGAAAGGAAATGACTAAACTGCAATATCTGTATTTTCTCTTCTATTAGTCGTTTAATAAAAAAAATTTAAAATCGCTGATGACAGAACCCATTGATTTCGGGAAGTCACATGTCCGGTATGAGAATCCATATATAGTTGGATATAGATACAAATGACAGTTAGTCTAAATGGTTCTTTTTTAGGTACCTTAATGGCACTTAAGAGTAAAACATTTCTTATGAAGGAAACTACGCTCGAACAATGGGCCTGATCCAGACCTACACTGGCTGGCGTTAAGATGCTTAAAAGCTGATCTGCTCATGCAACATCTGCCCGGCGTAGCTACAGCAATGCTCGATCGTTGATCGAGCATCCATAGCAGCGCCGTAGTAACGCTGGAGGGGGCGTCCCCCAGCATTCCTATGTTCAGGTTAGTGTAGGTGGGCGGGGGAGCTAGTTTAATGTGGGAGGGAGGGAGGCGTTGGCGGCTAAACGCTCCTGTGCAAGCATATTTTCCCTTGCTTAGGCCGGCTGAAGTTAGGGTAGCCTTCAGCTGGCGTAAGCGAGGGAAAATACGCTCGCACAGGGGGAGTGTCGGGGAGAGTGCACACCAATACGCTGTGCTTTACTAAGCACAGCGCATCGGCGTAGATCTGGATCAGGACCAATGCCCCTCCCTGCTCCCACCTGCCCACTCCCCCTAATCTAAATCACTCCCCGACGCGACATTAAGCCGCCTCTTTCTAACTAAATTAAAAAGTCTTTAAAGACCGCACGGAGGCAATCTACTTACCTATCTTGTACGTAGATTGCATAAATTACCTACTACGTATGCGTAGGTCATTTCTTAAATCTACACACCTAGGAAGCCGGAGCTTCTTAGGTGTGAGGATAGCCCAATGGGTGTAGTTCGCAGCTCTAATAATCTGTATTTCAGATCATTTTGTGGCACTCAAGCAACGACTGCTATCGGTTTTTGGGAGTTTCCGTGGCTGTTGTGTCTCCAAAGAGTCCAATGGCAACACCTGTTGCTACATCATAACCCTAACCATTCCCTTCCTGCAATATAACATTATCCTCCAACCCTAACCCTTGTCCCATAGCCTAACCTTTAACCTACCCTAACCATCCTTCTCCAATAGTCCAACCTTAACCCTCTCCAAACCCTAACCCTTACCATCCCTGTCCCGCAGGCTAACCCTTACTCTTCCTTCTCCACAGCCGGGTCTACTAGGATGATGTCATGTTCTACGATATGATGGCAGAGGCACGATCATTGTGGACAGTTAGGACGATGTGAGCAGGCTTTTCCAGACACCATAGGCAATTTTAGTTGGGCCTTGTCCTTGTTAGTCTACGGGGGTTCTCTAGTGTACCTGCAACCTAATGTGTATCCGCAGAAGAGACTATTCTTTAAAGAGCAGGGAACAGTGAAGGACAGGGGGAGTGATACGTGACCTGATTCCATTGGGGGTAACTTGAGCTCCCCAAAATAGTGTAATAATAGAGAGAAAGCGTTTTTCTATTTTTTGTTTTTTATAAAAAGATATTCTGAGACAAATATATATTAGAGGGGCATGGATATAACCCTAGCAAAGCGGTGGGAGTCCCCACTCCGATGGGCTGCCTTTAGAAATAGAGACAGCCGAAAGTTCCCATTCACCGCACCCGCCAAAGACCCGCTGCTGATAGCTCCGGAGAGGGTTAGGGTCAGGCTAGGGAGAAGGGAGGGTTAGGGTTAAGGTAATGGAAGGGGAGGGTTAGGGTCAGGCTGTGTGGAAGGGAGGGTTAGGGTAATGGAAGGGGAGGGTTATGGTTAGAATTAGGGGAAGGGTTGGGGTTAGTTTTTACACTTATTATCGGAGCACCCTGTTCAGTGTTCCTGGGATGAATTGTTATGCCTTATCAAGGCATAAGCAATCAATATCCTAGCCAGTTTGAAACTGGCTGGGAGAGAATGGCCCTATCGAAATAGGGCCATTCTTAGCGGTGACACCCCCCCCCCCCCCTGTAAAGGACTGA
>WWET01000484.1:320532-336220 GCA_011038615.1 Limnodynastes dumerilii
AAGGCATGACTAATGGGACTATACCCAGACTTACAATTCCGCTGGGTGATAATCAGGCTATATACCCATTGCCCTGGCATGTGATTTGCTGGTAAGATGTGGCGATTTGCGACACGTTGTTTTCCAGAAAACCTGTCGCAACCACAGGGATTTTTTTCCCACTTGAATTAGAAACCATGAACACCACGATCAGGTAACTATTGCTCCAACGGGATTGGGTAAAATTTTCCCCTAACCTTCACCCTAGCCCTTCTATTTCCCTAACCTTAACCCTCCATATCACACAGCCTAACCTTCCCCTTCTTTCGGCCTAACCCTAACCCTAACTTTCCTCTTCTCACAGCCTAACCCTAAACAAAACCAGGCCATCACAGCCAATCCCCGCAGCCCTCTGCAGATTGGTTGGGATTTGGTTCTTATTCGAAATATGTCCAAATCAAATGAAATATTTACACAGAAACATCGTCTTACCTTTTACCAGTGCGATGTCTGTGATTGATTGCAGCGTGGATGTAATAATAATGACATTTCTGGACATAGCACAGAGGTGAATCCATGCAAAATAAATTTGACCCTTCGGCATTAGACGTATTTACATGCAATCCTTCAAGAAGCTTCAAACTGTTTTTCAGTGGTTGTTTCTTTAGGATGATATGAATGCCACTTAGAGGAATTCTTTTCAACTCATTTACTTAGGTGTTTATACATCGGATAGGAAAAATAAGCACAAATTCCCTTATGGGAAAAGCCTGGAATATGTTTAACCTCTGGGTTAGTTAATGTTACTATGTGACAGCATTGACGGGTATTATTATAATATTTTTTTTAATACTTCATGTTGTGCTTTAGAAACCAACCAAAAATACTGTATATTAGCACATCTACAATCATAACAAAAGCATTTCTTGATAATTACTCTGCTAAAGTTACAGTGCATTTAATTTGCGTTATTATTTTTCCTGAATTAAATTTAATTGTTATAAAAACTTGGGACACAGAGTGCAGAAGGAAAGGTTTCTACATATCAAATATCGTCAATTAATGCACCTCCCCCAACTCCTTTACACCTAGCTGGCTGCATGCCCAATGCCCCAGTGTAGCTATTCACATAAGCCCCCAGGATGTTAATAGTTCTCATTATTATGTCTTACCAGCACATTTAGATTAACTGTTGTTCCTTGAATGTGCCTGTGAGGAACAGCAGACAGACCCTCCAACATGACCCGTTCCATTAGGTATAAAATACTCCGCTCCTGAGCTTCCAACTGCCACTCACTCGGTATTAATAAATTAACTGACTGTTTGAAAAACATTTTCCTCTTCGAAAAAGGTGGTTACCATAGTAACTGACAGTTGGAAGCTCAGGAATAGAGTATTTTACACTTAGTGGAATGGATCATGTTGGAGGGTCTGAGGAGGCCTATGATGAACACTTAAGGGCTAATCCAGAGTTAAGCAAATGCCAGCACCCCCCCTCACCTCTGCATCGGGTCCTTTATCTGTTCTTTCTATGGCCCATCAGTCCAAGAAAAATTTGCTCATCCATTAGACTAGTTGGGCCCTGAGCTGCAGCCCAGCACTCCATGATGTGCCTGGAATAATCTTATGCACTTTAGCCAAATCTCCAACCCCTTAAAAAAAAAATAAACACAAAAACAATTAAAATATTTTAGGGCCGTATTCAGAGATCCGTTTTTTAAAAGTATGCAATTATACGCACGAACGGAGCACGGTAACACCCACCAACAACCCCGACACTCCCCACCAACCTATCCAGCCCTATCCATGTGTACTTATGTGCTTATATGTGCTCTGTCTATGCGAATCTTGATAACCCCTCCTCCATGCGTTCATTTAAATGCCCCACTTTTAAGTAAATTTTTCCACACACCTGATTTCCGTGCGTATGCCCCCAAGTGAGATTCACATGTACGTCCGTTAGGCACTTCTGTGCCAATAGTCAACGTAAACTACGTACATAAGGGGCCTGATTCAGAGATCCGATATTAACGATAGTTAGATGCGTATATTTAGGGTTGAATTGATTTAGCATCAAGTGCGCATGCGTAGTAATAGTGCAACGCCGTCTACGTTGAAGATAAGGTCGGAAATGCCTTAAGGTCGGACTTGTGAATCGGTCGGGAACAATTGCGATCCTAAGTCCAGCGGAAATCTACGAACTGAAGGATTTGCATAGAAATGGGCGGGGGGGGCATTTAGATGAGGGAAAGTGGGCACGATTACAGATTTAGGACCCTAAATATACGCAACTAATACACATAAGGTCGGAAGTGAGTGCGGCCAGATGTTTGCAAGGGAAGTGACTGTTTATTCAGTGGGATGTTACCTGTTCCGACCTGCCACTTAGATGTGTATATTTGCTATCCCATCGCCAACGGATCTCTGAATCAGGCCCAAAGTTGCTCCGATCCTAAAAATACGCATGGAAATTCACTCAAAACCATATCTCGGAATACGGCCCTTAATCATTAATAGTTTTCTAGTGAGGGATACAATATGGAAAACAAATACAGGAAATGCTGAATATCATCACATCTGATTGTCACTGGAGAGCTTATTCCGCAGATTAGCTAAACGCTCCATCAGGAAGACTTTCCTGTGCACCGGATAAAGGTTTTCCAAACCCAGGACATTGGGGAATCTCGAGGAATTTGCTGCCAGACTGCACAATGACAGCGCTCTGTTCAACTATGTTCTTGGCGAGTGCTCCGGAGTCTACGGACACTAATCTTCTCTTTTATAACTGATAATACTGCTCCCATGATTCCTGTTACATTCACGTATTAATACGGGACAAGGGCAAATCAAGGACAATGCTCTTGAAATATAAACTGCCCTGTTAGTCTGACGGACGTCATTGTTCTAATGCGACATTTGCAATCGACATCTTTACTAATAGAATTCAATTAAAAACAATGGGATTGATTTAGGGATAATTGCGGAAAAGTTGTTGTACCATTTGTATGGGGTGTGGCTTAGCCAGTACCGGATCCAGAGTTACGTCCGCTAGCGCAATTACGTTAGCCGGAGATGTAAAAACATTATTTTGTATGTACTGCGCATGTGCGCGGCAGATGTTACAGCACGTAACTCTATACGTACGTACCAGCCTAGTATCAAGAGCGTAACTACGAACGTAGGGGCGTGACAGCCACACGACACCCGTAATTACGCTTCGGAGGCGGGGTGAGGCATTTAAATAGTACATTATGGGCGTGCTTAGGCGTGTAAGTATGTGCAACCATTGATACGCTTTGAAAAGTTAAGGTAGGGTTTGGAAAGCGTAAAATGGCAAAAGTACGTACCAGCGAGGGGAGTGTCTAGGGGAGCGCATAGTAATAACAATAGCGTAAATACGATATGCGTTGAAACATAAACGGAACGTAGGTCTGCCCATTGTGCGGCAGTTGAACGCAATTGCCGACAGCAAACACTTGTGTCTTGACCCTACCCTTAACCCTCCCCTAACTGTAACGCTCCACCGTTTTCCACTGCCTAACCCTAATCTTCCCCTTTAGCAGAAAACCCTAACCTTCCACTTCTTAAAGTCCTAACCCTAAGCCTGTATGACTCGCAGCCTAACCCTCCCCTTAAACCCGTGTTTCTCAACCTCGGTCCTCAGCCTCAGGACCCCCTAACTATTTTCTAGGTTTCCTTAAAGAATCGCAAGTGATCTAATGAGTTTCCTTAAAGAATCACAAGTGATATAATGAGCAGCACCTGTGGAGCTTTTAAAATGTGACAGTTAGTAATGAACACACCTGTGCTCCAGCAGTGACACCTGGAAAACATGCACTGTTAGGGGCCCCTGAGGACCGAGTTTCAGAAACACTGCCTCAAACCCTAACCCTGACCCTCCCTTGTGGAAGCTTAACTCTAAAAGTCCCTTCTTCAGGCCTAACCCTAAAATATGCCTAATGCAACCGCTGCTGCCTGTTGCTATTAGGTATGGGTCGAATTAGGTGTCGGTTCCCAATGGAAAATGTCTTTGTTGCCAGCATGTTGGTAATGATACAGCCGCTATTCAGCTGGTGGCTTATATCATTGTCAAGATAAGACCAACAATAGGGCCAACAAAGCTGAATCAAAATTTTCACCTACTGTATACACTAGAGACAGGGCAGGAAAAGAGTTCACGGGCCAGATTTACTAAGCTGCAGGAAAGGAAAGTTGGAGATGTTGCCCGTAGCAACAAATCAGATTCTAGCAATTACTTTCCTATTGCATACTGGAAATTGTCAGCTAGAATCTGATTGGTTGCTATGGGCAACATATCCACCTTTCCTTTCCTGTCCTGCAGCTTAGTAAATCTGGCCCGTGAACTCCCCACTTTTCCTTTCCCTCAGCTTAGAAAATCTGGTCTCATGTGTGGTAATTAGTGGAATGTAGAGTTGAACTAGGCCAATGTAAACAGAGATGTGAGAATGATAGGAAGTGGAGGATGTGATATGTAAAATGATGTAGGTAAAACACTAGCATAGAAAGCATTGGCAGCTGTGATAATATCTGATCTAGCACAGTGGTTTTCAATCTTTTTTGAAATTTAAAATTAACTTTAATAAAATATAACACTTTACAAAACAAATCAAATTTATAGCTGTTATATAATATTAGTGTTAGTATGTCATTCTCCGTTTTGGATCATTTTACACCCCTCTCCTCACATCACATATTATACTTCTACTCTTTTCAGTTACACCCCTCTCCTCACATTATATATTACACCTCTCCTCCTTCAGTTACACCCCTCTCCTCACATCACATATTATACCTCTCCCACTTCACTTATACCCTCTCCAAACATTATATATATTATACCTCTCCCCCTTCAGTTACACCCCACTCCACACATTATATAATTATATCTCTACTCCTTTCAGTTACACCCCTCTCCTCACATCATATATTATACTTCTACTCTTTTCAGTTACACACCTCTCCACACATTATATATTATATCTCTCCCCCTTCAGTTACACCCCTCTCCTCACATCACATATTATACCTCTCCCCCTTCACTTACACCCTCTCCAAACATGATATATTATACCTCTCCCCCTTCAGTTACACCCCTCTCCACACATTATATATTATACCTCTCCCCCTTCAGTGACACCCCTCTCCGCACATTACATATTATAGCTCTCCCCCTTCAGTTACACCCCTCTATACACATTACATATTATACCTTTCCCCCTTCAGTTACACCCCTCTCCACACATTATATATTATATATCTACTCCTTTCAGTTACACCCCTCTCCACACATTACATATTATACCTCCCCCCCCTTCAGTGACACCCCTCTCCACACATTATATATTATACCTCTCCCCCTTCAATTACACCCTTCTCCTCACATCACATATTATACCTCTACTCTATTCAGTTACACCCCTCTATACACATTATATAATTATACCTCTACTCTTTTCAGTTACACCCTTCTCCACACATCACATATTATACCTCTACTCTTTTCAGTTACACCCTCTCCACACATTACATATTATACCTCTCCCCCTTCAGTTACACCCCTCTCCTCACATCACATATTATACCTCTACTCTTTTCAGTTACACCCCTCTCCACACATTATATAATTATATCTCTACTCCTTTCAGTTACACCCCTCTCCACACATCACATATTATACCTCTCCCCCTTCAGTTACACCCCTCTATACACATTACATATTATACCTCTACTCTTTTCAGTTACACCCTCTCCACACATCACATATTATACCTCTACTCTTTTCAGTTACATGCCTTATCCCACATTACATATTAGTGGCTGAGAACCCCTGATCTAGCAGCATAACTAAGGGCCTTATCCAGAGAACCGTTTTCACAGGGAGTTGCGTGTGTATTTTTAGGTACATTTCAACTGTGCATGCTTAGTAACTAATTTTACGTACTATACTATACGTGCGTAAGCGCCTCACGGACGGACTTGTGAATTGCACTTGGGTACATATGTACGGATATGCGACGCAAAAATACGCACGCAACTGCTCACGGAAAGTTACAAGTAGTCTATGGAGGCAGAAGTCACCGACAGCACAGCCGAGAGATGGGCGTGTCATGGGTGTGAGGGGGTGTTTGGCCTTCACCGGCCGTGTGTATAATTGCGTACCTTCACGGAAACGGTTCTCTGAATACGGCCCTAAGTTTTTGGTATGAGCAAAAGTTTTATTCTTTACCTATTCTGGGGTTCCATAACATTAGTTTAGGATTGTTCTTTCAGCATATAAAGGTGTTTATGTATATTTGTATTTGTTTGAAAAAAATAAATATATCCATGAGTCATTATGTGCCTCAACATGAACTAATTGCACATAAAAAAAATTGTTAGATATAATTACATGGCGGTAATTGTGGAAATTGATATTTATCGTTATTGTAAGCTAAGCAGATATATAGCGATAAATTATTGAAACATGAAAACTGCATCTCTGATCTCAATGAGAACCACCTGCAGGTCCATTTATTATTCTGCTACAGTAAGCTTATGAAAATGGGCTGCTGAGGGATTTGGCAAAATTAAGATCCGCATAAGTGAACATATGCAGATGAAGTCATGTAAAAGTTTAGAAGGTTTTGGGTTTGTTTTTTAAAAAAAAGTATATATATATATAAAGTTGCTGCTCAGAAGCCCTTCCTGGGGGGACGGTCTCTTGCTCTACACTTCTCGACACTGATGGATCAATGGATGGAAGATCGCCATTGACGCCATTCACTTCTAATATTTCTATATTTTCATACCGCCACATCCAAATTTCCAGTTCGACCACTGGTGTGGGTAAGGCCATGTGACAAACAGTAGCTTAGGAAAGGGGGAGGGGTCCATGGTTTAAGGGAATTATATTTTTGTGAACTTTTCTTTTAGTGAACAAAATGTTATTGTAAATTTATAATAAATTAGCTAAAACAACACACCCACATAGGATTGTCTGTTCTTTATTTGCTATATATATATATTTCGATAGGGACGTTCGCTCCCAGCCAGTTCAGATTGCTTATGCCGATGAGGCACATGGTGCTCCGAAAGGTAAACGACCCCACTCCCTAACCCTAAGTTCCCCCCCCCAAATGCAGCCTAACCCTAAATCCCCCTACCAGCCTAACCCTAAGTCCCTGGAGAGGGTTACTGACCTCTCCAGTGTTTCGGTGGCAGCTCTTCGGAAAATGAATGGGTAAGTATGTGAATCACGCACTCACTCATTCATTAAAAGAAATTCTGTGATGTCTCTCATTCCCTATTTCGCAATGTGATATATCGCATTGGAGACCCGCAACAATATATATCTATAATCTTTTTTTTTGTTTCTTCATGTACTGAGTTGAAAAGAATATGCTTATATCTATACTTCATTGAATAAAGAAATGGAAAAATCTTCTGGTTCATTTGGTTGACACGCAAGTTATTAGAATCCAAATTCATCATCTAGAAAGAAAACTACTAATGAAAGTTCTTTTAACATTGGGTTCACTTGTAGGTCTTTGCCTGTCCTCTTTCTCTGTCAGTGTCAGCTACGTTATTTGTGATAACGCGATAAAAATGGGTCTCTTAAGCATTCCTTTTTTTTCTGTTACCATCTGTTACCATCCATAATATATAAAGACATGTTTGTACCTGTTTACATTTTAATGTTGCCCTAAGTGATACTATATCATTCAGACCCAAAGGCTGGGTTGAATTTTGTGCTTCAGTTAACTCAAAGGCATTCCAGTCAGTAAACATGATATACTCTCTGCCCCTTCATGCCATCTTCATAATATCTCACAAATGAACAATTACTGTCCACATGACCAACTTTTTGCTAAGAGACAATAGCAGACCCTCTAACATGACCCATTCCGTTAGGTACAAAATGCTGTGCTCCTGAGTTTCCAATTGTCAATTACTATGGTAACCACCTGTGTTGAAGAGGTTTTAATATCAGTTAATTCATTAAAACCAGGTGGAGGCTGAGGAGCGGAGTATTGTGTACCTAATGGAATGGGTCATGCTGGAGGGTCTGCAATTGTTTCTTCTCTGCTAGGATGGCTAAACTTTTAGGACCTGATCCACAATTAATAGCACATTCCAAGCATTAGCCTCTGCTGGCATAATCACACACTCAGGAGAACAGGGCCCTCCCCCTGTTCTTCTATGTGCGGACAGCAAATCCACGGGCAGACTGGGAACTTAAGTGGTATAAAAGTAATATATATAGATAAATATAATACATATTACCTAAGATTAATTGCCATCCCAATCTCCATCCCTGTGTTTCCTGTTTGTTTATCCCTTCCCACTTAGCATGTTAGCCCTTATGAGCAGGGTTCTCCTCCCACCTGTCACCACCTCTCTACTTTGTCTTCATTAATTCCCCCCTTTTCTCTCTGCTGTCTATCTCTCTCCTTATTCATCTGCTCCTACACACACATCCAGCATCTTTATCTTCCATACATATTGTTCTGCTATTTTTGTACTGTATTTTATTTTTGTATTGTACTTATATTGTATACCTTATTTATATGAATTTGTACCTTTCATTTTAATTGTGTTGTATACGTAACTATTGCCTTTATATGGTGATGCAGATTCCGTGTGGTGCCTTATAAATAAACGTTAATAATAAAATAATAACATTATACCCATATTGTATTGAACTCTAAAGACTTCGGACCGGATTCATACTTTGCTACTTTTTACGTGCGTATTTTTTAGGTACGGTTGACCTGTGCATGCGTAGTAACTTTTTTAATGCAAGCTACGTAGGATTTAAGCATGGAAGTCCATTACGCACAGATTTGTAAATCGGACTTAGTGACCTATGTACGGAGGGGCGTGGTTATCTTCCGTACGTGCGTAGTTTAGTGAAAGTGGGTGGGGGGCATTTAAATGGACTAATATGGGTGTGGTTTGTCATGTACGCACATACGGAAGGAAAATACGCACGGAACTAGACGCGTAGAGTTAAGGATGCCCTATGGAAGCGTAAGTCACCGAAAATTCGTCCATGCAAGGGGAGTGTCTTGGGTGTTGCCTTTCAAGCATAGCTATCTCCACCCGTCTGCTCTAGCCTATCTCTGCCAGTACTAATAATGGAAAAGATAAAGGCTATCTTCTAATGCAGGCCTGGCCAATCAGTGGCTTCAGGTGTTGTGAAACTTTGTGACCCAGCATGCTATAATAGCATAGGCATAGATGGTAACTGACAAAGCATGGTGGGACTTGTAGTTTAACAAACTTATTCCTCCACAGTAGGCAGCAATGACACATTGTAATAGCTTTAGATGCAAAAACTTCTAGGTACGTGAGCAAGTCATACTCATTATTCAATATAGTCTGTGGACCGAATTCACATTTATGTTATTTTTTAAGTGACGTGCCTATTTTTAAGTACTGCGCCAATGCGCACGCATAGTTAATATTTTACGCAATCTACTTAGCGTTTCGTTACATAGATTGCACACATGCATCCTTTTAAGACCACATATATGCAATCTACTTAACAAAACGCTACGTAGATTGCGTAAAATATTAACTATGAGTGTGCATTAGCGCAGCACTTAAAAATAGGCACGTAACTTTAAAAAAACGTAATTGTGAATCCAGTTCTGTATTTGCATCGGTTCAAAGGAAATCAGGCTGGTTATGGGAAAGAGGTGTGATTGTTGTAATACACAACTTATTATGGTTATTAAAGGAACCCGAAAATACTAAACAACAACTTTAAAAGGCCGATTCTGCAGTACCTGTCCTGTGCCTAACAGCTGCTGCTGATGTGTCAGCTATTAATTGTCCCTTTAAAGCGTGTTTAGTGTTAATGTGTTTCAGTTACCATACCACAACAAGAGGAATATCTTTTCACCATCTGCTGGCACATCAAAGCTTTGTGTTTTACAAGGCAGAGCCTTCGCCCCTGTAAATCGCGTGTGTGTGGTCTGCTAAAGTGTTATTGTCACTGAGTTGGACGATGAAACCATTCCTGCCTGACATGACCCCCAATTCATCTGAGAAAACATTTCATCTGTGTGTGCCGCACTCACCAAATCACCTACTGGTCGTGATAAAGTCTGTAAGGCATCCTGGTATAATTCCACGCTGCTTACCTATACAGCCATTGGTTCATACAGTATCATACCCTCCAACATGACCCATTCTATTAGGTACAAATAACTCTGCTCCTCAATTTCCAACTGTCAGTTACTATGGTAACCTCCTTTGTTGAAGAGACAAATAGTTTTTTAAATATCACTTTATTCATTTAAACCAGGTGAGTGACAGTTGGAAGCTCAGGAGTGGATTTAATTGTACCTAATGGAAGGGGTCATGTTGGTGGGTCTGCAGTATATTTGCGGAATGTGGAATTATACTCAAAGACGAAGCTAGAAATTCTAGCGTCAGGGGCAAAATGAGAAAATGGCGTCCTCGACCCTGAATTAAAAACATGTGTAACCTAACAAATTAACTTACTGACAACCCACTTTAACTTGGAGACCCTTGTACACCCCTGGATACGGCCCTGATTATACTATAAAATGACCCAGTGGGCCTGACCCAGAGATAAGTGTTCGTCAACTTACGTAGCATTCCTCTGTGTGATTTTGCACTGCTCATGCTCTGAAACGAACCGCACGCAATTGTGCCCCATTCACATCAGACCTCAGCTGAAGCTGCGGCGGTTTGCATTCTGAAGCGTGTGTTGTGGGAGGGAAGAAGTCAATGGACAGTAAGGGCGTGGGCCAAGCAAGAATGCAAGATACAGAACATTTAATACTATTAGTTGCATCAATAAATGTACTGGTCACTTATGTGTGCGCAGAGATAGCCACAACTGCATCCAAATTTACATTCTATTAGAAACATGCTTCCGTGTAAGGCCTTGACTCGTCACCCCGTCTCTCTTCCGTCTACATTTCCTCGTTTTTATTTTCTCTTTTTTTTTACATTAAGTAACAAAACGATCGATAGCTCAAAATTCACATCCAGTTAAGTCTAAAATCTTACCTACAGCCTTGAAGAAGGTAAAGTGAAGCGTGTTGATTTATGAGTTCAGGTAACCCATGCATGACTCCAGAACCTTAATAAATCTTTTTGAACATCTTAAGATCTCCAGGAGTTGAGCTGGTGAAAATAGAGCATGTTGTGCACCCAGACGTATTTATCTGCATTTACAGATATTGGGGTAGATCCTGAACAACGTTTGCATTACGTTTGTTCGCGTACGTAAATTCGCTACGCTACCCTTAACACACCCCCTGCACGGACGTATTTTGTGAAAATACGCTACCCAAACCCTACCTTAACTTTTCCTAACGTAACACAATTGTGGTTTTATTCATTCATTCGTCCCGCCTCCTGCTTAGAAACAATACTATTCTTAAAGCCAGATTTACTAAGATGCGGGTTTGGAAAAGTGGAGATGTTGCCCATAGCAACCAATCAGATTCTAGCTGACATTCTCTAGTATGTAATAGGAAGTGAGAGCTAGAATCTGATTGGTTGCTATGGGCAACATTTCCACTTTTCCAAATCCGCAGCTTAGTAAATCTGGCCACTGGTCTTTAGTGCAGCCCCAGATAGCTCTATTTAGCTTCTCCATACCCAGAGGGGAAGCGGGGTGTGGTTTGCGGTGCCTGCAGTGGTCTAACAGCAGGTAAGCGCTTCCATCTCAGTCCTACCCTTAAACACTCTCCTAACCTTCCATTTTCCGCAGCCCTAACCATAACCTTCTCTTTCTTGAGCCTTAACCCCTATGTCCCGCAGCCTAACCCTAACCTTCCACTTGAGCCCTAACCCTCCCTTCTGGAAGCCTAACCCTAACACTCTCTTCTCCAGACCTAACCCTAACCTCAGGCCAACGCTGTCATCGCAGCCTGAAGCTATTGGGAATGGGTGAAAATAGGGAGCCGTTCCCAAAAGCAGTTTTCTATGTGCCGATCATTTCTGGCAATGACACAAGTCGTCGTTCAATTGTATCACTGTCGAAAAAAGGGCCGTCCAGATCACATCCCCCAGGAGCTGGAGAGATTCCTCAAGCAAAGAAGTGCTTAGATCTTCTCCTGTTGTTCTCCAATAGGAGCCCATTTCATAATGGTGACCATGGGGCGAATTCATACCTTACGTGTTACTGTGCGGTCAGATCAGAAGTTTTCGATTTCACAATCTGTGCATGCTCAGGCATTTGGCCGATCCAAGCTGAGCTCACTCCCAATAGAATCCGTGAGGGTGTAAGGGTTGCATGGGAAAGTGGTTGGGGTTTAGCATTTCAAGTTACAGTATAAGCATATCTACATACGATCCTCATTTATGCATCGGCCACATTTTCCGTTGGACCTGTTATTTTATCACTATATATATCAATATGACCAAAGTTGGGACTCTGACAGTTTTAGAGTTAGGACCAAAACAGAGAAACCTTGTAAGTGGCTGGTGGCTTATCACATATCTGCAGATGTATGTAACAAATTCTCTGACTCTATCTATCTATCTATCTATCTATCTATCTATCTATCTATCTATCTATCTATCTATCTATCTATCTATCTCATATCTATCTATCTCACCTTTCTGCTCATGGTGGTCCTAACTCTAACAATGAGAGTCCCACAGCAGTGGCGCACCCAGGGGGGTTTCTGGTTGCCCAGAAACCCCCCAGATTGAAAAATGAAAAAAAAATATTGAAAAATGAGCAAAAAATAAATAATTGTGAAAATAAAAAGGGGCGTGACTTCGCGGCCATGTGATCTGGACAGACATGGAGGAAGATGGTCCTGGCCTGTGCTGCATAAGGAAAGCAGGTGGGAATAGTGAATGAGTCACTACAAATACAACAGTGCTTATGCACTGACACAGGCTCTGTACATTGTGTAATGTGCTGGTGCTCTACTACTCTTCACAATTTTACATACATCAACCTCTGCCACATTACAGTCTAATTCCCTTACAAACAAACACACTCTCACACACACACACACGCTACGGGTAATCTATCTGTTTATCTATCTATCTATATTATAACTCATATGGGCTGACTAAACAGGTGTTTTTGTGTGTGCTGCATTGGCCAGCACTTAAATATTCAGATATGATTTTCTGGACACGGTTTGTCTTGTAATACAATGACAACTGCAAGGAAAAAGGCGAGAATTTTTATGCCTATGGAATTCCGAGGTGGCAAATAGCTGAACCGATTTGCTGAAATGTCTAGACGTCTTGCGACCAGGCCAATAAAGAGCTCACAGACAATAAAATGCTTTTTATCGTGTTGCAATAACTATTTTATGCTGTGGAGCAATTCAAAGCTTTATTCCTTTACAAACTGGTTATACTGTGTCAAAGGCACATTCTTTCTCAGAAATTTGCAGAACAATTGCGTAATGTCAAATATTTTATGCTTAGTATTTTGGCGCGAGCCACGTAACATACTGTTAGATGTTGCAATGGAATTCAGATTACTCCTCAGTGGTTGACCACTATTAGGAAAGATTTCGTTCCGGCCTAATCGAGAAATATTTGGTGTTGGTGAATGTTTTAATGAAAGGAGTTCATTCCTATTTTATTCAACAGACCCTTTCTTTCTTTCTTTCTTTCTTTCTTTCTTTCTTTCTTTCTTTCTTTCTTTCTTCTTTCTTTCTTTCTTTCTTTCTTTTCTGTGTGCCATTCCCAAAGCCTAATGTAAACCCCATGTATTATAGTATGTGCCGTAACTAGACACTTTATATATCGCTACATGTACTTTATGTAGTGTGCCATGTCCAGCCCCCTAATATACTCCACATGTATTATACACATTGGAAACCGCCCTTTCAAAATGCTTCATTTGCCACTGATCCCTCCCTTCTTTCTTTCTTTCTTTCTTTCTTTCTTTCTTTCTTTCTTTCTTTCTTTCTTTCTTTCTTTCTCTTTCTTTCTTTCTTTCTTTCTTTCTTTCTCTCTCTCTTTCTTTCTTCTCTTTAATTAATTAATTAATTAATTAAGGAACAGATCCTAATGGTATTCGTGTTTAACATCACCTAAAATGCAGTTCTGAAGTCGAAATGCGTGCAACCAAGGTGAGTGGTCTCCCATGTGCTCTCTCAGAAGCGTGGTTAAAGCAGGCACTCCGAGCCTGACCAATCAAGATGTAAGAGGAAGACACTTCTAGCAGAGCGGGTTGGAACTCACCAATGGGCGTGTCTCTTAATCAATTTATAGTATAGGCGTTCCCTCTCTCTCTATATATATACATATATATATCCATATCTCCATACTGCCAGGAATTTCCATGGAAGTGGTTAATTCATAAATGCTCTCCAGTTTGTAATTGCACATTTACATGATTACAATAATTTAAGTAAAACCAGTGACGGAGAGGCCACACTTCAGTGCTCAGAATTATTAGTTTGTAAATTATAATATGAAAGAGCATCAGGGAGAGGTCAGGTTTTTAATGGAATTGAATGTTTCTGTTTGGTTATCATGTAAATTCTGATAGATAGTTTACTGCCAGCAATTTCTATATATAAAATGTTCTTTGGCTATGTCTTTGAATAAAGATTGCTGGGTATTAAGGTATTAATTTATCATAAAAGCTCTGAATGTAGACTGATTAAAACGTTGTATTCATGTCACACTTTTTATTAAGATACTTAGGGCCTGATCCAGAGATGTAAGAAATTCGGCTGCAAGTGTTATTAGCCACTGACATGGAGAATGCTGGGGGGATATGAAGGAAGCTTTCAAAGCTTAACAAAGTATGCATAAGCTTTCTTTTATTGAGCATGTGAAATTCCATTAGAATCTGAGAGTAGGGAGTTACCAAAACTTGTTACAAACAAATAAATATGCCATAAAATTATGGTCCTCAGAATAGGGCCCTATTTCGATAGGACCGTTCGCTCCCAGCCAGTTCAGAACTGGCTGGGATATTGATTGCTTATCCCTCGATGAGGCATAGCAATTGATCCCCGGAGCACCGTGTTCGTGAAAGGTAGCCCACTCTCTAACCCTAACTCTAAGTTTCCCCCTCCGCAGCCTAACCCTAAGTGTCCCCCCAATAGCCTAACCCTAAGTCCATAGAAAGGCGGAGAGGGTTACTCACCTCTCCGGTGTGGCGGCACTTCTGAAAATGAATGGGTGAGTATGCGTCTTCATAATGACAGCCATTGCAGCGAGTACTCGCAACGCTCTGAAGAAATGGCGGGGGGTCACAATGTAGTATGCTGGGCTCTCATCATATTTGGTCAGGGGGCTTGCCTGTTTTTAGGTCTGTGATGGACATAAGTCCACTGCCACCTTGCTCGGAACTCCACAGCTGCAGGAGTCCTGTTAAGAGATCGTCGTGGACTTCAGTACCCAGGACCTTATACTTAACATTTTATGCACTGGCCCAGCAGAAAAAGAGGCCGGTGTGTAACTTGTAGGCAAGGGCTTAACCAATCCTTTAATCTACGATTAGCATACCCCGCCTCCCCGGAGCCCACTATGGCTACCTGCTGTCTGCATGTTGGATCGACTCACTCTGCCTTTGCAGGGAATTAGCTGAGTGGCAGAGGCTTGTGTGTTCCACAGCAGCCACCAGCTTTAGGGTTCCTTAGCACCTCCATATGGCCCCGCAAGAGCCGGGGGCTTATAATAAACAGCCTATTAAAGATGTTTTTCTTTACATTTCAACATGGTTATCATATAT
>WWET01000484.1:338353-348612 GCA_011038615.1 Limnodynastes dumerilii
GACCTAAGGATTTGCATAGAAATGGGCGGGGGAGGCATTTAGATGAGGGAAAGTGGGCGCGCTTACAGAGTTAGGGCCCTAAATATACGCAACTAATACACATAGGGTCGGAAGTGAGTGCGGCCAGTTAGGGCAAGTCTATGGAGGTGGAAGTTTAGGTCCGGCCGGAGGTTGCGAGGGGAGTGACTGTTTATTCTGGTGGGTGTAACCTGTTCCGACCTGCCACTTAGATGCGTATATTTGCGGCCCGAAAAACGACGGATCTCTGAATCAGGCCCCTAAGCCTTACCTTCCCCTTCCCACAGCTTAACCCTAACAATCCCCTTTCTGTAACCTAATCCTAACCTTCCCCTTCCCGCAGTTTAACCCTAACAGTCCCCTTTCTGTAACTTAATCCTAACCTTCACCTTCCCCACAGTTTAACCCTAACAGTCCCCTTTCTGTAACCTAATCCTAACCTTCCCCTTCCCGCAGTTTAACCCTAACAGTCCCCTTTCTGTAACTTAATCCTAATCTTCACCTTCCTGTAGCTTAACCCTAATGATCCCCTCTTTGTAGTTTAACCCTAATCTTCCCCTTAAAGTAGCTTAACCCTAACCTGTCCCTCTCCCTGTCCAATATCACAGCAATGTGTAATGAGTTTAATTCTAAAAGACTATTTCAAAGATCTTTCAAAATTTCAATATGAAACACTTGTTCACAAGATAAAATCCCATACATATTACACATAGATATTACCATTAATCAGCGCCTTTATATTTGATCAAGGAACATAAGCATACAATATATAAAGGCAAAATTTCTAGAGCCAAAGTACAATCTGCCCTATAGACGTCTGTGATACAAAAGCAAGCAAGAAAATAGTCAATAATAGAAAAATCATTATTTTGTCTAAATAGAGTTTAATCATACGAGTACAGCTGTGTTTCATGCAGATACATTTGGATAAATACCAGGCTTGGAGCCAGCTGCTGGGATTTCCTGAAGCTAAGAGCTTAACATAAAATTAGCATGATCTAATTAACGCTTAGACGGTGTTGTGCCAAGCAAAATATACAACGGAAGCTCAATAAGTAATAATGTAATGTAATGTGTAGATCATATCCGTGAAAAGAATCTTTTTTTTTATATATATATAATTTGATTTCCACAATCAGGAAGCTGTACTATTTTATTTTATTGTTATTATTTGCTGTTTCAGGAAACATAGGAGAAATCCTTAATGCAGCCACCTGCACAGCAGCTGTTATCTCACTGATTAATTCATTATAAGATCACCAACTCAAATACCAGCTGGACTTGTGAATGAGGGCAGGTCTTCACGAAGCCAACTGAACTCTATTACCATTCCCCATAAAAGGTGCACACAGAAGATTTTTTCTTGTCACAGGATTTGGATGTTGGGTAAATTGTATCATAATTAAAGAAAATGTGGCTGAATTTGTACTAAAGAGACAGTTATTGTCATTTAGACTGACTTGTTTTTTAGCTGACTTAGAATATATTAATACACAAATATCAAATTATTAGGAAGAGCACAGTATTAAGTTGTTATCTGCTATTAATGGGTCGTATTCACAACTAAGAACATACAGAATCTCAGAGCGTAATTTTAAGAACTCAAAAATAAGCAAGGAAACCATGGCCGACTAATTCACAGACACGAACAGCTGACTCAGGACTGATTCAATCTTCGGCATGTAATGAGTCCCGAATGTTTGGCTAGAGGGGCAAGACCATGGTTGCCAACTCTCCCTGAATATCAGGGAGTCTCCCTGAAGAGCAGGTGATCTCCCTGACTCCATGAAGTGTTGGGCAATCTCCCTGATGCTGATCCAGTTACAGAAGCCATTGCAGTATGATGACAGAATTTAGAAATTGTGTCCTGTTTCCTTGCATTAAGGTCTATGGAGGTGGCAAATGAAGAAGTCATTGATCTCCTATACACAGTATGCACAATAAATACTGAAAATATTTATTCAGTGACATTTTAACAATCAATAAATACTGATGCTGCTATTCTTATTGAGAAATAGTGTGCCTAGCAGTGTTGGACACACCCATGGGTGGAGCTATTCATAGGACACACCCCTTTGATACTACAGGACACACCCCTTTGGTGCAGCCTTGATAGTGCTATCAAAATCTCCCTGATATTCATTTGCAAAAGTAGGCAACCATGGGCAAGACTCCTGATGAAATGAAGAGCACACGGGCTACTAATGCACAGTATGACCATTCCTCTAGTTAGGACTCATTCACAAGTAAGAGTGCCTTGTGGAAACTAACACATGCACGGAAAAAGATAAGGTAGCCCTCGACCATTCTTAGGTTGATTTACGAATGGTTCTTTGCTAGCCTATGCATATTTCCATTATAGAAAACATTTTTGTTTACAATATGTTATTATTATTAAAAAAATTGTATTAAAAAAATGTAAAATAAAAGTTTTTATAAACAAACCCCTTTTACATTTAAAAATCAAAACAATAGTTAAACTAAATTATAATTATTATTTAAAAAAAAATGGAAATAAATAAAATAAACCCAAGAAAGACTATTTAAACTTATTTGCAAACATTATGCATCATTGGTCCACGGCACATTAACTTACAATGTGACAAGTTTAAATTTGTAAACAAAAAACTATTGAAACATTCATTTAATAGTAACATAATAGATTATACATTAATACAAAGATGTTTTGTGTTATTAATCAACCAGTGCGTTTAGTTGCGAATATGTAAAGGCTGATAAGAACCATAAGAACCTGCGTGATTCTCATTAAGGAAAAACATTCCCACTTAAAGAACCGTCCATACTTAGCAGTCTCAAGAATGGGCGTGTGGTTACCTGGATTCTTTACTATCTTGGAATGACTCTTGCGGATCTTGTCTGTGTGTATATTTATGTAGCCCCCCCCTTTCCCCTGCGTAGTATAAGGGGTGGTGTAATATGGGAGTTAGTAGTTTCAGTGCCTCCACCCGAGTCTTCTGGACAGTGTGTATGGGACGCAGACACTTGCTGTTTCCACCAGGGCTGACTTGGAAAGCCCCTTGTACCCCACCACACATAGGTGTATCTATAATAGGTGCAGGGTGTGCAGTGCACACAGGCCCCTCAGAAGAGGGGGCCCTGTGGCATGCATCCTGCACCCAGCGGGGCCATTCAGCATCTATTTCTTCCCTCTAAGATCTTCCGTAGGGAAGAAATAGATGCCAAATTAGTCCCCCTTCCCCTGCGGTGGGACTGTCCCGATTCACAAAAAAGGGGCGGGGCTTATAGAGCTGTTAAGCCCTGCCCCCTTATCGGCCCGCAAATCTGGACAGTCCTGTCTCAGGTAAGGGGGTGGGGATTTGCACATGGGTCCCCTCACTTCTTAAAACGCCCCTGCCACCACACTAATAGAAAATAACTGTGACCACACCGCAAGTAGGGGAAATGGAAATGGTATTTATTAAGGACAGGTTGGGACCAAGAATGCTAAGGGTTAAAGAGGGCTGTGTTACTGGGCAGGAGTAACAGGGTTGGCAATGAATTAGGAACAATGGCAAACAGTAATGGACATACAATACAATAGGATAACCTCTCAAAATGGCGACTACATGTGCGAACAGTTTCTACAAGATGGCGGCCAATGCACACACTCAGGCCTGCTGCAGCCACAATCACACGGTAACAGTAAAGCTCTAAACAGTTCTATAGTTTATAGTTTTCCTATCTAACTATAATAATTAGATTTACTAGACATATATAACATTGGTGCACTTGTAGAACGGTGTTAACCCGGGTTACGTGTGTTAGAAAGTCTCAAAGACCCTTTTAGGATGTGTGCAACAAAATCCCAAAGTTTACTTTACATGACTCTCAATGCAGTGTAATGGTGATGCAGAAAGGTGCATGTATTGTGCAGCACCAGTGTATCAGTGTGATTGGATGCAGTTACTTAGCTCCGGATGGATGTCAGTCTCTAACTGCAGCTCCACAGCGTGTCAGCTCAAGGCACCCCACTAGCCTGATCTTGCTTGTAGTTCTACTGATCTCACTTGCAGCTCTCCCCCAGCTGGAATCTCCCTCAGGCGGGTGGGCTCAAGGTCAAGTCTCTCCAAGGTACTGCCACACTCAGACTAAACCCAGCAGCAGATGCTGTGCTGCCTGGGCAAGTCTCTCCCTGCTCTCTGATTTCTCCTCTGCAGCTCCTCTGCAGCTCCTCTGCTCACAGGCTCTCCTCTCTGTCTCAGACACTGCAGCTCTCATTTCCTCTCTGGGAACTCCTCCCAGTCCCAGAGCACTGTGGGGGTGGAGTTCTGGTTCTTTCCTTGTGGCCATAACAAGTCCTGGCAAAGGATGCATGGTTGAAGGCACCCTTGCTACATTTAGGTACGTTTGTAAATTCACCCTTAAGTGTGAATCAGGTCCAATGTCTTTATAAACAGCGCTCAGCGCTTATAGACTGACTGTTGAGTGCTATCTATGAGTGCTGAGCACTCAGCACTCATAGACTGAGTACTCTGGTCTGTCTTGAGCTGCCAACCTCTGACCGCTGACAGTGCATGCAAAGGTAGAGTGAGGAAGGAGGACGCCAAAGGTCCAAACCCAATTTCCTATCCAGACTCAGGCCCCATCTCCTTGCTATGGTGCCCAAGTCAGTCTACTGCTACCCTGGGCCTAATAACAAGAGACCGGATCCAGCATTTGGAAAAGGAGAAAACAGGTGGAAAGTTACACCTGCGAAAAATCACACTGAATTTCAGGGGGAGTCAAATGAACTTTACACTTGCAGGAATAATACTTTGCTTTTTACTTATTGCACACAGATACTGACCAGCTATACTTTGACCCTGCTATTTACACTTGGGCTTTGAAACATCACCTCTCAACTCTGTTTGCAAGACATGAAGCTTGCCTCCCCTGTAATTCCACAGGGTTTTGCCCAGGTGTAACTTTCCACAGGGTTCAGGTGTAACTTTCCTCCTGATTTCCTCTTATTTTCAAACTGCATACGGTCGAAAGTTTTGAGTTTTGTTTGAAAAGTTGCTTTATAAAGGTATTTGCACAGCCCATGCTGTACTTAGAGGTCAATTAGTGATATAAATGTTGGAAAGATTTGAAACCATCACTTGAAAATCCTGTTTCATATCACCTTATGTCCAACTGTCCGTAAAATGCAAGTTTTTTTCCTTTCTGATTAAGTATTGCTCAGAAAAGTCTCATTTGTATTTTAAATTGTTCAGAATGAGGGGACATTTAAATGTTATTATTACAGGTACCAAACTGCCTCTTAATGCATTTATTATCTCATTTATAGAGTGGATGGAGTGTGACAAAGACTCCCCAGAGAAATTATCCGCCACGCTTCCAATGACGCATTAAAAATTCTCATCATTTAAAAGAATGACTATACTGTAAATGTCATTTCCTTACCCTTGAATGTCACTTAGCTTTTACTTAAAAAAAAAAAAAAAAAAGACCTTTATTCAATAGATAAAAACTTTTTGATCACCTGAAGATCATAGTTGCCACCTCTTCCTGAGTGGGTGAACTCCTTGCCTCCCTGAAGTGTTTGGCAACCTCACTGATGTGGTTTCAATAGCAGAAGTCATTGAGGTATACTGACAACATTTTGATATTTTGTCCCTGCATTCAGGTCTATGGTAATGGCCATTTTCATGGGGGCCAAGATGTAATCAAAGACCAGCAGTTATCTAAGACAACATGACATCAATAATGGAGACAGAAATAAAAAATACACTTTGGTCTCTTGTGGATCAGCAGCAGTGTCACCTACTGTGATCTTTTCTATAAAGATGTTTTTGAAGTCAGCGGATCCTATTCACAGTCCCCACCATAATACTGAAAGTATTTATTCACTGACAATTTACCAATCAATAAGTACTGATGCTGACATTTTTATTGAGAAATAGTTTTAGTGACAGTGCTAGAGACACACCCATGGGTGGAGCTGTCACAGGACACACCCCTTTGATGGTACAGGACACACCCCTTGATAGTGCTATTCAAATCTCTCTGCTATTCGTTTGCAAAAAGTTGGCAGCCATGCTGTAGATGTGGCCACCTCCATGCACTTATAAGACTCTGAAAAGCTGAATAAGCTCCAGTGCACTACTGTTCATATGGGATGTCTTAATGCAAAAGCTGTTGTGCACATACAGCATACATCGCTATGGCTAGATGTAACACAAAGATCAGGGGTGCTAATACACCTACACCTACAGCACCAACGCAGTTGTCTTCTATGCATTAAAGCAGTGGTGGCTAATGTCGATCCTCAAGGAACCCGAACAGTTATGTGTTCCAGCTCTCACAATTGAGATAATGACTTCCACCTGTGGATCGGTTAAAATGTGTCTTTAAGTAAAGAACAGACCTTTATGGGGATGCAAACTGCCCCCCCTGCCATCGCCCACTTATACAGTGTTCTGCTAGAGACATGCATTGTTTGGGCATCCCTGAGGACTGAGGTTGGCCATAACTGCTTAAGGGAATATGAACAAAGCCTTGAGAGAATGTCTCCATAACCAGGCAATGCTGGACATGTATTGCTAAACAGGGCTCAGGACTCATAGATTAAGTCCATGTAAATCACAGTCATGTCTTATATATAGTTAAGATAAAGTCCCTCTTTTACTGCCTGACATGTCTGTCATACCCTCCAACATGACCCATTCCATTAGGTACAAAATACTCTGCTCCTGCGCTTACAACTTTCAGTTACTATGGTAACCACCTTTGTTGAAGAGGCAAATAGTTTTTGAAATATCAGTTAATTCAGTAAAACCAGGTGAGTGACAGTTGGAAGCTCAGGAGCGGATTATATTGTACCTAATGGAATGGGTCATGTTGAAGAGTCTGCTCTATATGCAGAAAGACTGCTGTGTGACATAGGGTAGAATGATACTAGCAGTCTGGGAGGGAATCTTACCCTGCACTGATGTACACAGTGTAGCTGAGCCAGTTGTCTGTGTTTCTGACAGTAATGTGGGCAGATGGTAAAAGTCAGTACACACTGAGACAGGGCAGGCTGTCATATTACTTGATCACTCACTGTCGTCTGCTGTGGTTGGGACTGGGATCAAAGAACAACTAGGAGAGAAGAGAGGGAGCAGGCAGAGAAACAGAATGCAGTAGGGCGGCCACTAGTGGCCAGAAAATGAAATATACATTTACAAAATCACAGAATTCTCAGAGTAGAATATTGCTAATCTGTTCTAAGGGTCGAGGGGGGTTTACAGGCACTCAGAAATCCCCCTGGGTGTACCCCTGCTAGTATGGTCTTTGATGAGTTCTACAACTGCAGCTGTGACTTGTATTTTTCAGACAGAATCATTGTCTAGCATTTAACAAGCATTGTACAGGCGGTGAGCTGGTTGTTTAAGGTTACAATCTAATGAACATTAATGAGTAACTTTGCCTTATGATTCACGTGGATGTCAGTGAAATTCTGGAACCTGTTTCATTTTATCTCAGTCATCTCTTTCCATTTTATCCATACAATAATAATCTTGTGCAGGGTTGCCGACTCTCCCGGAATATCCGGGAGACTCCCAAAATTTGGGCAGGTCTCCCGGTATCCCGGGAGAGCCAGCAAAGCTCCCGCAAGCCCCTCCAGCCATCAGTGACTACTGTAATCCCTAGCAATACTAGGGATGTGCAGGGCTTGATGATGTCATCCAGCCTCGTCCATCCCCTGAAATGCTGGAGATTACAGGAGTGACTGACAGGGGGAGGGGCTTAATGACACAATTTGCATAAATCGTGTCATTAAGCCCCACCCCCTTGTAGAAATCCATGGCTTCCCTCCGGGTTCTCCCATAGGGAAGCTCTAAAAAGTAGGCAACCCTGATCTTGTGCCGGGGCGGAAGGTGACAGACTGGGGCTCCATAGCAAGGAGGTGGGGCCCGAGTCTGGATGGGCAGGGTGTGGGCGGAGCCAGGCAGGACCGGGGGCAGAGCTGGGTGAGGCATCTGCCTGATAAACACTGACAGCTTAAAACAGCGCTCGGTGTTCCATGTATGAGAGCTGAGCGCTACAGTGCTATACTTACATACACTCATATATGGAGTGCCAAGTGCTGTTTTAAGCTGTCAGCCTGTGACAGCTTGCTTACAGTGCAAGGGGATCAGCTGCCATGGGCCCTTCTCTCCTCTGGGTCCCATAGCAGCCTCTGTAGTTACACCACTGATCTTTTGATGTTATACTATGCCGCATCATTCCAGCCAACCTAATCCATTGATAAATTGGGCCCTATGTTTCCTGTATATTTTATTTAAATTTCCTTAGCTTCAGTTAAAACAACTGGATATTAACTGTTGTTTATCCCCTCATTAATATCGCTAAAATCACTTTTTGTCCACTTTTCCGCATTGCGCAGTCATCTGTGCTACCTGATTGTAACGCATTCCACCCTAGACATTAAGAGCAATGAACAGGATCCAGATTTCTATCAACATTTTTTTATTCCCTTTGTGTTTTGTGCAACACAAATCCGCCCAGTCCAGACTTCTGAGAGCTTCGAACAGGGGACCATTTGGGAGGAGTTTATTATTTTAATGTACAGTAAAGGCGGGATTCGTAGGGTGGATCTATCCAGACTTCCAATCAGTAGCTATTTTACTTTCAGCTTGCTCTATATAGCCAGAGATGTTATTTCTAACACACAGACGCTCATCATTAGAGATCTACTGATCCATAATAAAAGGATTTAAGTTCATGTTTATTTTCTGTCTTTAACACTAAGGAATATGTTAGTGGTAATAATAGTGACAATGACATAGTAACCACACCTCCCTTTAATATGTCACATATATTGTTAGACTTCATTAGCCTATGTAATTAGATAAAACCAAATCCTGCTAGTTGATATAAGTGTTTATTCCTAGGTATGGCTAATTATCTAGACACTCTCCCTGGAGATGAGCTGTACAGGGTGAGGCAAATTGCTCAGGTGAGATAAATATAAGATGGGCTGAAGGGAGTTAAACCCAATCACAATGCAGTTTAATGACCAGATTCTGCAGTGATTAAATACAGGTTTTCGTTTATAGCATAAACGTACGCCTTTATACATTCACTGTAGGAGCTGATCTAGAGCCAGATTTACTAAGCTGCAGGTTTGGAAAAGTGGAGATGTTGCCTGTAGCAACCAATCAGATTCTAGCTTTCAATTTCTTTTTACATACTAGAGAATGTCAGCTAGAAACTGATTGGTTGGCACCTGAAGACGGTCCTCTGTATAGGTCATACTGAAAATCAGGAAAAAACTAAATTGCAAACAGATGAGTCTAGACAGATGCAAGAGGTAATGCAGCAGCTTATTCAAGTGTGTATGTTTTCAAATTATGTTTTATTTATTTATTCATTTATTTGCTAAAAAAAAACAAAAAAACGTTAAAAACGAATACCAGTAATAAAAAAAAGCAGCAAGCAGCAAGCATACGGTGCAAAACACGGGCCAGCAGTGTGCAATTTAGATATGTGAGCACACTACGTTAGCACTGGATACCTACGCAATGTCTGATGTCCGTAATGTATACCGGAAATGGCGGTTATGATTATTGTGAACGCTTCAGGGTCAACGTACAGTAAATGCACATTACCTGAAATGATATCCAAGACTGAATTTAACCAAAAAAACAAAATATAATAAAACACTTTTTTTTTTTATTAATAAAAAATAATTAATTCACCTACAAAATTCTCACGCAGCAATTCTATCATTATTTGAAGTATGAAATGCTAACATGAAGATCCAAAATAGGCTGTGAACTGTGGGCCTCCTGTACATGACGTGGCTGGTGGCTGGTGGCTGGTGCAAATGTTTTAGCAGAAACTTTATGTAGTAATGTCTGCATTCAGGCCTAGATGGGGTACAACTGGGGAAAGTCTGGCAGATAATTGGGATTGCCCACATACACACTGGTAAAAAGTGTATAATATCGGCCTACAGATGATCGGCTTGAGCCGGAAAATCCAATGAGTGACTAGAGGATTAAAAAGTGATGCTTTACGATTGCTTTTTAGCAGAACCTGCTTATCGTCACTCTCCACACACTGGGCTGTATCCAGAATAAATAAAGTAAGGTTATTTCCGTAGATTATGCCACATACGGAAATAGACTGAAATGATGTACTGCACCTGCGCAGCATATAGAAACTCAGTGCTGTGTCGTGTACGATGCTCCTTCTCCACATGAGAGGCGTACGGGATAAGCATGGGGGGGGGGGGGGGGCATTGGCTT
>WWET01000484.1:375426-395564 GCA_011038615.1 Limnodynastes dumerilii
GGGAGTCAAGTTAATTGTATTCTTTGCATGCAGGGATATAGCTTTGAATTGCTTACTGCACACAGATACTGACCAGCTTTACGATCACACTGTTATTTAGACTTGGGATAGGAAACATCACCTCTCAACTCTAATACTATTTGCAACAGATGAAATATCACTCCCCTGCAATCAACATTTTTTAGCCCATTTCAAGCACTTACTTAAGTCTGGATCCAGCCCTTTCTCTCTATTCCATACTCCCTCACATTTGTTTAGGGGGTCTTGCCTTTAAAAATAAATCTTTTGATATAAATAGCGGACAAGTATGATCGGAAAACGCCTCCTTTTGATATGCGCTGCACAGTACCAGGACGGAATTCTGGATCGAGAGGCACCCAATACGCCGTGGTATGTCTTATGACGGCGATGACCGTTACAGAGCAGGAAGGCAAAGCCTTTACGCTCTGTGAGCGGGGGCAGGGATGTAATTTGTACAGTAAGGGCTAGTTTCGGCCCTAACGTACTGTTTACATTTCTGCACCTCGACCATTTTTAGGATGCAGCGGTGATTCGGCATCTCCATCCGGTCCGTAGTTTGTGTCATCAAACCCTGCCCCACCCTTAGTAACCCAATTATTTGCAGCATTGATTGGAAGGGGGCGGGACTTCAGGCAGTGATTTGCATTATTATATGTCATCAAACCCCACCCCCAAATTGCCGCTCCGTGATCTCATGGAAGGAAAAAATTGAAAGTTGGCAACTGTAATATTATTATTATTATTATTATTATTATTTATTATGTTTACTTCTAGGACTTATTTTAGCATACAAAACCTTTCACTTTTTTTTTTCAATTTACTATAAACAAGAGTAAGTTATCTAAATAGCTCTTAATACTTGGCAAATACTTAGCAGTCTGGATTGCTAGACTCTCTGCCAATTACCACTGCAGTTACCGGAAAGCCATGACACCTCTGCAGGGATTTCTTTCCCCAGGGATCCCCTGCTTATACAATGTAGGAGAATACATTTTTAGAAGCACCTTTCAGTGTTTGTTTTCTATAAGACAACCTGTGATAATGACTGCACATATGTCATCTTTACTAGGGGACAGTGCAACTTTTATAGACCCCAAGTTGTCTTCCTCACAATAAAAATGGGACATGCGCTTTACAGCCTATGAGCTCTGGAGTATTGCATTGTTTCGATCTACATAAATCCCCTTCGGCTGTCAATCAAACAGTCTTATTTCCTTGGGAAACCCAGGACTTGCAAGATAATCAGGTTAGCGGAATGATTTATGGGCCGAAAGTCTTCTGTTGCTCATGGATCTAATGGAACTGGGAATCCTTCAGGGCTCTAGACCTGAAACAATTGCAGATCACAGAAAAGGTAATAAGATTCACATTATAGACTCCGAGGAGCTGCACATATAGGAGAGGAAGAGACACAGCTGCACCTTCTACAGAAATCTTGATAGAAAATCGCAGTGAATCTATCATACAATAGTGTGGAGGGTCTGGATTCACGGTTACTTAGTTTTCGTCTTGCGTACGTTGTTTTAAGAATTGAGCTACTACAAATGCGTAGTCGCTTATTTACGCTATCTACGTACCATTTCTGTACGTGTATTGCGTAGGCACAGTCTAAAGACCGCGCTTACACAATCTATATAGAAAAATGTTATGTAGATACCGTAAACAAGCTACTATGCGTGCGTAATAGCTCAATTCTTAAAACAACGTACGGAAGGCGAAAGACCGCATATACGCAATCTACGTATCGAAACGATACACAGATTGTGTATAATAGCTACTACGCCAGCGCAGTAGCTATTGTTCATTGAATTACGTGCGTCTATGGAAGACGGACGTAGTTCTGGATCCAGCCCATAGTTCTTCTACAATTATTTATTCTTTTATATGTTTTCAATGAAAATGTAAAATGTAAAAAAAATCTCTCAAATAACTGCTTGATAAAAAGCATTATATTCACCTAGGTCCCCGAATGCCTCCATTTAGGTGGAAAAGTCCTAATTTTACTTTCCTGCAAAAAAAAGACATTCTGTCCTAATTCTTCATCACGGTGCCCCCCTTTTATGTCCTGTGTTCCAGCCATGTTTTTGTGGCATTAAAGAGTTGTTTTTAAGGGTGTAGAATGTTCGTCAACAGGGTTAAGGGTCAGCTGTTAGATACTTGCTTCCGGTGGAGAGTGGAGGTACAGAGTTGAGAGGTGTGTTTTTTCGTGCTACACATGCACTAACCAATCAGAGCACATGGAGACACATCCAGAGGTGTTCCTTCTAAAAGTGCACCAATCAGATATCTAGACCTCTGTTCACCTCGGCAATACCGCTGCCTGGTAGAAACGGCACTCCAGCAATATACATACATACATACATACGTACACTCATACATGCAGGGCCTGATAGCTTGCTTATGATGCAGGGAAAGCGGCTGCGTTGGGCCCCCATATACTTTTGGCCCCCTAACAGCCGCACCCCTAGCACTGCCTGTAGTTATGCCTCCAAATCTCTTGTTTTGGGATCTGATAGTGTCGGCAACAGAAGATTGGAAAAAGTTGTTCTCATACATACAGTAAACTTGGAGCAAAGCTTTATGCTGAAGCTATGTCATAAAATAAATACTACCATAAAATTTTAGGCTAATGTCGCTAACTAGTAGGTTTTAATCCCAAGCTTTTTCTGTGCAGACCTTGTGTCACACGTCTTTCCTATAAAATACTGCAGTGTCCTCCTGTCTTCTGCTGCTGTTGTAATTACAGTCTATACTATGATAGAACTGGTTTATGGCACTGTTGGTGCAGCCCAGTTTCATGCACATATATGGTATATGGGATGAAGGCTCAGTGATTTCATCTAGTAGGTATGTGAGCTTGGAGTTACAGCCTATGGGTGAGGCTTGTAGAATCGCACATGGCAATCATTTTCGCAGATGAATCAGGTGCTGCCTCACGAGAGACGATTGTGCAACGTGTAAATATTTAATACTGTCATAGCAGTTATTTCTTTTTGAGCTCTATGATAATTAATTCATAGAACATAATCTATTGGCTCTTGATGACATTGCTAGTCGTATATATGGTGGGCATAAATATTGTTCGTTTGATAGTCGTTATGGAGATTGCTAAAGCATACATCCATGTTGTAGCTAAAATTCAAACTTTTCGATACATTTAAAAACCCTTCATAGGAGCCTGAAATGATGCCATAAAAATTTCAAGCCATAAAACTTGGGAGCTGTCGATGGTTTATTCTACCCTTGAGTGGATTGGGAATTTAAAATGGCAACAAGTGGACAAGATGGACTATAGATGGGATCCACAAGAGTAAAGCTGGTAAATTTCCCATGATACAATGAAAAAAAAACTTTTTTTTTTTATACACAACTGGCATGTGCACTGCCAGTATGTCAGCCGAATCCCCATCTCACATGCAGAATTCGGCTGACATTCCCAACTGTGGATCCGGGCCACAGAGAGCATCCTAGTGACTACTTCCCAAACTAGAGAGCATCTTAGTGACTACTCACCAATCTAGAGAGCATCCTAGTGACTACTCGTCAATCTCGAGAGCATCCTAGTGACTACTTGCCAATCTCGAGAGCATCCTAGTGACTACTTGCCAATCTCGAGAGCATCCTAGTGACCACTCGCCAATCTCGGGAGCATCCTAGTGACTACTCACCTATTTAAAGAGCATCCTAGTGACTACTCACCTATTTAGAGAGCATCCTAGTGACTACTCACCAGTCTAGAGCGCATCCTATATACCACTCAACAATCTAGAGAGCATCCTAGTGACTACTCACAAATCTAGAGAGCATCCAAGTAGCTACTCGCCAATCTAGAGAGTATCCAAGGAATCCCTCAACAATCCAGAGTGCGTCTTAGTAACCAATTCAATGTCCCATTCAACGTGCTTATGGTGGTCTTTCAGAATATCATTAAATCTCTATAATATTATCGTTTTATGTTGTTACTATGTATCTTCGGGATCACGTGGCTGTTTATGCTCTCTTCACAGGTAGTGACGTGGCTTGTGTGACTGATTGCAGTCATAGCTTTAAACAGCTGTAAGCAAATTCTCTATATGGCCTTACACGTTTGAATGTGTATCTGAACTACAGAGACATATAAGGAACAATGGCTGCCCGTTCCACCCTCAAAGCACTGTAGATAGGAATAGAATCCCTCATTGTTTAGCTTGGTGAGGATCTGCTCTGTCTTAGTACAGTTTATGTTAATTCTCTCTATTTTAAGCTGCTGTAATGCAAATAGAATGCAGCTAAACTTAACCACTTACAGCCAATCAATTAAATGAGCCAGGAGGAGCATGCTTGCACTTGTAGTTCAGCAGATGACAAACTTGTCCTTTATGCATTTTACATGCATAGGAAAGGAGCCAGGATTAAGGACGTTGGTCCTCAATTCCGTGCGTTTATTCCTCTTGCATGTATGGAACTTCCATACCTCGGAACCTGCTCCACAAAAAAACGCAGCTCATGAAGGTTCGTGCGTAAGTGCTTAAATACGCACTTAATATGCCATTTAAATCATGCCCCACTATCAGAAAGTCTTACAGAGCGTTATCCACAGTAGTTCATAGTTCGTTCTTATGCTTAACCACCATAGCCCAAATACTGACCTCAGTACACTGGCGTATTTACACTAGCGCTGACGTTAAATCGCCTATTTGTATGTACTGTGCATGCGCGAGGCAGATGTTTAGCAACGTGACTCTGATCCTATGTAAATTCTGCTTAAATATGAACGAAGAGGCCGGTGAATAGCGTGGAGAGTGGATAGTTCTTACGATAGCGTAAATACGCCACACGATCGTACATAAACAGAACTTAGGTCTGGATCTGGCGCCATGTGTACAGGAGTACTTACCCATTCAGAATGCGCTTATCGACTGTTTTGTGTAATTAAATATCCGTTCCATACTGATCATACATTATAAGAGATGCATAATATTCTTCTAACCCCAGAGCATCTGTGGCACAAAAAAAGACCTTCAAAGTCCTAAAAATACTAAACTTGGTACAATGAAAGTGCTTGGACTTGTAGTTCATCAGCCGGTGAGCTATAATTTAGCATGTACCGAAATCTGAAAATCAAATCACACAATTCATGTTCTCAGCTCGTGGCTGTGCCTTTGGTGAAACCTTCATCAAAGATTTTAATGCACCCTTATTTCTACAGCACTTAAAAGCAGCCTTATTGTTGCCTGTGAGCAGGCAGGGAGGCCCCTTGAAATAATAGTTTTGACTCCAAAAATAATCTTCTGCCCTCGTTTGTTTAAAGTAACTTGAAACTGTACAGAAGGAGTCAGAAATGTGCGGAATGTTCCACAGTGAGATCATTAGGATCTACCCTTTACACACTTCATGTTCCTTCTCTCCATAAACCCACAGACGGCTTCCATGTGTTGGTATGAGCGGACGGCTTTTTATTTTTTTTTATTTTTTACAAGCCACTTCTGCTAACTCATGATCTGATTCAATCTCATTTGCCCATAAACTTGCACATTAACAACCTGCTTCATTCTTGTGCAAGTAAAAAGTAAATTGCAATAGTAAAGACATTGACGTTTGTGAGCTTAGTGAGGCTTATGGAAAAGGAAGAATCGTTATATTAAAATCTTGCCAACATTCCTTCTTGATATCGGCAATAGGGTCATAAAATTCTGCAGATGTTATGTTTTTAGTCAATTTATTCCAGCAGACTGAACCTCTCCCGCAAGGTTTATTTGGTATAAATATGCAGAAAAAATGTTTAAAAAATAAATAAATAAAAAATCATTGCACCTAATTAAAAATACAATACTGAAGGTTTCTGTGCAAACCTTAATGTGTAGAGACGGGGTACAAGGTATGGAAAAAGGGGGTCAGTGGTTTGATGGTCTTATTTGCATCAACAACGATTCGATGGGCAAACTGGATGGGCTGTGTGAATCTTATCTGCCGTCACTTTCTATGTTTCTAATGTAGATTTTTTTTTTTTTTATTTATCAGATAGTAATCCCTTTTGATCTTTCTATATACAGAAATATTGTCTACTCTTGTATATAGTTTTTCCCACGCAGTACCTTTCTTTGAGTGATCTATGTTAACATTTTAATAATCATGCTTTTGGGTTGGTTTTTTTCACCGTTTTTTAAGAATTTTGGTTTGTTATGAATAAAAAAACCTATAACCATTGATTGTATGTGTTTAATTTATCATAATCTGGAATATTAACTAAGGGTGTTGTTTGTCTGTTGGCTTTTGCAGGTTCTCCTTACTACGACAATGTCCGTCCACTCTCCTACCCAGATTCCGACGCCGTCCTAATATGTTTTGATATCAGCCGCCCAGAGACCCTCGATAGTGTTCTTAAGAAGGTAAGAAATGTGTTTCCTGTGTGTATGAAGAACGTGAGATCCACAGAGCTGACAACCAAAGCCCCTAATCTTCCCTTCTGACTGTCCAATACATGAATTGTAAATTTATGTCCAGTATTTGAACTAATCTCAAAACATACCGAAATGACCAGTTTTTCATAATTTGTGACAAATGCACCATGTATGATAACTCCATATTCCTCCTATATCTCATTGATCTCTTTTAGAACTTTGACTTTCCACAGACCTATCACATATACAGAGATACAAGAAACAGGTGGTTAGACAGTTCAAATGAATTACTACAATAAAATGTACTACAGACGTTACATGATTGCCACCAAACTACAAAGAAACAGACACATGACATAAACTCCTATTACTCTGGAAGAGACTTTGTGGAGAATATATGCACAATTAATTTTAAAGGGCAAATATGTGTGTGTATATATATATATATATATATATATATATATACAAAACAAGGCTTGGCACTCTAGCCATTACCCAGTGACTAACCATAATCTTTGATCTTGAAAATAAAAGTCAGAGAATTAGTTACAAAAATCTGCAGATAAATGATAAGCCACCAGCCACTTACAAGGCTTCTGTGTTTGGTGGCTCTAACTCTAAAAATCAACCAACTGTGAGTCATATATCATATATTTTTCTAAATTGAGAGCCCACCTCTGGCAGAGGTCCCCAAGTCTCCAAAACAGCCATTCTGAGACAGCACCTCCTTTCAGCTACTATCCCAGACATGCTTTAAAACACACTTCCAAGATAGAGGTTGCTCAAATCAATCTATAAGATAATTATACAGCAGGTGCACAAAGAAAGGGGAGTTTGCACAAAAACAAAACAAGGCCTGGCACTTCAGCCATTACCCAGCGACTAACCATCTTCTACCTTTAAAATAAAAGTCAGAGAATTAGTTACATACATCTGCAAATATATGATAAGCCACCAGCCACTTACAAGGCTTCTCTGTTTTGGTCCTAACTCTAAAACTGTCAGAGTGCCAACTTTAGGTCATACATCATGTATCTTTAAATTGAGAACTCCCCCCCGGCAGAGGTCCCCAAGTCTCCAAAACAGCCACTCTGAGACAGCGCCCCCTGTCAGCCGCTATCCCAGGCACTCTTTAAAACAAACACACAAAAGGCCTGGTATAGATAGTTTCTGGTATACAGACGCAACTAATAAAATAATATTTTATCTTTTAATTGAAATTCACCTATAAACATGACTGGATGATTTATTTTTGTGTTTTTCTGAGACTTTTGTATTTGTAGTGACTTGTATTGATATTTAAATCTTCTCTTTGCAGTGGAAAGGCGAAATTCAGGAATTCTGTCCCAATACTAAAATGCTTTTGGTCGGCTGCAAGTCTGATTTGCGGACAGACCTCACAACGCTGGTGGAACTATCCAATCACAGGCAAACGCCTGTATCCTATGATCAGGTAAATACGGAATCTACCTTCCAGCTTAATGCTATCCTGTTACTGATGAGTCCTATTTGTATTCTTTGAGTGCGATTCTGTTACACTGTATTGAAGAATACTCTCCTCTGTTCCCAGTAGATCTATCTAATTATAGATAATACAATCTGAACTAATTACACAGCTCCCTCTTCTGTATGTAGCAGTTAAGGCGTATTGTAATGTGTTATCTAAATCCATCAGGTCTTTGCAATAAGTCAGAATTACATTCAAAGCCTGGTGAATGCCTTTAAGAAGCCTGCACTGGTAATTATCATTTGCATCATGTCCTGTGACTCAGGAGCTGGGAATGCTCATTTAAAATGTTATATAACCAGCAAATTATATAAGTTAAAGGACTGAGCAAACACACATTTCTCTGTTTACTCAGGTCTATATTATGTTTTAATTTACACAATTCGGAAGCCATGATCCGATATAACCATAGATTACACAAGATGTAAACACTAATATGTATAACATGTACAGTATGGTCTGTTCTGGTTGAGCACTGATGTCATTGTCACATGACTCATTGGTCACCTGTCAGTAAGAGACACTAAATCTCTATGGTAGAATTAAAGGAATGTGTTTGTTATGTTACCATGGAATTTTATAACCACTAGGACTTATAATGGAATTTTCTTAGTGTCCTCTCAAATATTTATATTTCAAATGGTACACTTGTTATTTAAATGTGCTTGTTGCAAACTTTAACATTTTATTGCACAGTATGTTGCTGAATCACTATTGTCTTTGTAAGTGTGCCAGTACACCTCTATTACACTGGGGATGGTGGTTTGAATCTCATTGAAACATTAGAAAGCAAAACTGGGCAGTAACAGAGAGATTGAGAACATGGTTGCCGACTTTTGGCAGCTTCTCTCCGGGAGATCCTGGAGAGAAGCTAGCGATACATGCAGGGGGTGGGGCTTAATGATGCGGTTTATGCAAATCGCGTCATTAGGCTCTGCCCCCTGGCTCATGCTGACCCGTTTTTACTTGTAATAGGGGTCGGGACGGGGCTTGATGCCGCAGATTGCGTCATCAAGTCCCTTCCTGTGCCTAGCAACAGTAGTATACTAGTGTTGCTAGGCAGGCGCGCAGGACTTGAGGCCGTGGTTTCAGTGAAACCACGGGCCTCAAGTCACTTGTGGGAGATTTGCTGCCTCTCCCGGGATACCGGGAGTACTGCCCGAATTTTGGGAGTCTCCCGGACATTTCCGGGAGAGTCGGCAACCCTGATTAAGAAGTAAGAGGGCCCTGCTCATAAGCTTACAAGCTATAGGACAATGGGTTTGATACCTGAGGGTAAGCACTGCATATTGCAGAATGGATCAGCCAGGTTGTATGGTAAAAGTGCTCCGTGGTCTGTATGGACCAGTCACACAACAGTGTTGGTCTAAGGACTGAGTGTTACTGTAGTATGGAAAGATAATATGGACGCTTAATGTAAACCATGTAAAGAGAAGGATTTTGGTAACTTCAGAGCTTGTTAATAAGGGAAGTTGTTGGCATCTCAGCAATCGCTGTTTTGGAAGTGATATAGATCTATCCGACAGCATAATGTCTATCATTTTAGAATCAGTTGGAATTTAGAAAAAAATATATTTCGGCACGCTGACAAAAGTTCTAATTTCGTCTGCTGTTCCCCACCCTGCGCTGCCGTCTCTTCTGTTAGGTTAGGGTTAGGAGTTATGGGACCTGATTCAAACTTAATAACGACTGCCAATTTACGTATGCGGCATGTGTGAGTCTGGCTGTGGGAACGTACTGCGTAAGTCGCGGCAGATGTTACTCATCGTAACTCTGATCGTATGTAACGCTGTATGATAGGGCCTGGCATCCCTATGCAAGCCGAATATATGCATTGTGGGCGGAGGGAGGCATGTAAATTGTGCAGTATGGGCGGAGTTAGGCACTGGCGTACGACAAGACATTACGTGTAACCAGAGATAAACAAAGAATAGTTAAGGCCGGGTTCTGAACACGTAACTCAGCTAAGTTACATACATGAGAGTGGAGTGCCAGGGGGAGCACATAGACCCGTGTTCAGAGTACCGGATGTATAACATATACGTCTGGTGTTTAGCGATTTCTACTACTGCGCATGCGTAGTCATTTTTTTTTTTTACGTAATCTACATAGATTGCGTAAATGCGGTCTGAAAGAAAAAAATCGCTAAACACCGGACGTATATGTTATACATCCGGTACTCTGAATACGGGTCATTATCCTTAGTAGGGTGTAACATAGGCACGCTTGCGTACATAAAACGATCTTAAGTCTGGATCAGGCCCGTGGTTAAGGATAGGATTAGGAGTTGGGGTTAGAGGGGCCGGATTCTCAACCCCCGTAATTTTTAACATACGTGCCTAATTTTACGATTCTAGCTACTACGTATGCGTAGTAACTATTTGATGCTATCTAGGTAGCGTTTCGTTAAGTAGATTGCGTACATGCTGTCTTTAAAGAAAAATGCTACATTGATAGCGTAAAATAGTTACTATGCATGCATAGTAGCTAGAATCGTAATATTAGGCACGTATATAAAAAATTATGGGGTTGTGAATCCAGCCCAGTGTCTGGATTATTTCATTGCTGCACAAACGTGTCATTATCATTTTCGATTAGACAGGAGTCGCGGTAATGACTCTATCTCAACGTAAATAACGGTCATTTCAGTGCCGCTGAATGTCCACTGTCGAAAATCAGTACATCGAACAAGCAAACCCAATGGTCTTTAGCTTACAGACAGAACTTAGGCAGACTGAAAGGACTAATCTCGTCACTTATCCAATGTATTTAAATTTGTGTGGGACAAGATTTTATAACAGGCTTGTAGTTCAGATATGGCAAAATGATCACTGAAAATGCAGTAGTCAGTATTGTTAGTCAGCATTGCCCATGTTTATATGTTGAGCCTATGTTCTAAATGGATTGCTAGAGAGAGGTGTATTGGTCTGTTGTTGTGTAGGATACTCGGCAAGCTCTCATGGTTGTTTCTTATTCCATCCACAGGGAGCAAATATGGCAAAGCAGATCGGAGCAGCCACATATATTGAGTGCTCAGCCTTACAGTCCGAGAACAGCGTTAGAGACATTTTCCACATGGCCACGCTGGCCTGCGTCAATAAATCCAACAAAAATCTGAAACGGAATAAGACTCAGAGAACCACCAAAAGAATTTCACACATGCCTAGCAGACCAGAACTGACCACGGTTGCCACGGACTTGAGAAAGGACAAAGCTAAGAGTTGCAGTATAATGTGATGGATCTCGGGAAGGTCTGGGTGAATACTCCATGTAGGGCGCTGCCAAAATTGGTAGATACTGTTGGTGAAACCAGAGCCGTTAAGGATTTTCTTCACATTCGATTTGATTGTTATGGATACAGCATGCTGACCACATGAAGGGAGGAAGAAAGTTGAATGTTTCGGTAAAAGCCCTTTTGAAGGAAACCGGAAAAAAAAAAAGATTAAAAAAAAAGCAAGAAGCGTTCAGGATGTGGAAGGATGAGGGTAAACGTGTCTCATCTCCCAAAAACAAAAAAAACCACAAATAAACTATCCGTCTCAAATTTCAGTTTCCTCTATCGATTCACATTCTTTAGCCAAAAAAAAGTTCAAAGCAATCTTAAGTATGTTCTTTGACTATGGTGAGTTTGCACTCTGGAGAGATGACCTTTTGATTGGTCGGCCCTGAGCATTCTATAAAGAAGACCAAAACGGAATGTTCAACAGAGAAAAGTTTTTCGGGAAGTTCTTCCTGGCGCTCCTCTTAATATAACATATTGCACAGCTATTTAGGCCAGGTAGTTTAATGGTACTTTTTTAACGATCTAGCTTTTTAATGTGATAGATTTTTTTTTTTTGTCATTTTAAATAAAACGAACAAAAAAACAAGAAAAAATAAAAAAAGATATGTTAGCTGGTTATTTAAACTGAGATTGGATCAGACAAGAAAACTCATGATATGTTCCGTTATTTCCACTCTAAAGAACATGTAGTTTCAGAAATATTTCATCAAGGTCTCTGGAAGATGACATTCGCAGTTAGCATCTGACACCGCGGCCAACGTTGTGAATACTTTTTTTTTTTTCTCATGTTAAAAATATCTTAATGTTTACATAGTTCGTATATAAACTGCAAATGTTCCAGAACCTTTCCTTGAACTTGTTTTTTTGCCAGCCTTGGTGTCCTACAAAGGGGATTCAATTCTAGCTCCTTTGAACAGGAAGTAGATGACAGGACATAAGTACACATTCACGCTCACTTTTCTGAGCATAACACAGAAGGTCTGGTCTTGTGAACAAAAGATTTCAGCTCGTACATATCTTTACGTCTTTTTTGCTTGTTGAAGGCAAGCACCCTCTCCATTAACGGCTTCGTTATTTGAAGCATGAGTCTGTGTTATGACGATTAGACACCCTGTTTCATGTGTAGGCGAGCACTCCCGTCACGTCTGTACAACAGCACTAGGAAAACTGTTGGCGTCTCAGTTGTTTTGTAGCCTCTCGGTGAGGACGGGGCCTTCTCCCGCCTCATTTGGAATGTCCTGTAATTTGCCATTAGCTCCGATATTAACCACAACAGTGCGCTTTCAATAATGCAACAATGTGCTTCTGGCAGTATTACAACAACATAATTAGCAAATGCTTTCTCTGTATTTAAATATCGTAAACAACCAGATAAGTTATAACTGTCTCCCAGCCGGACAGGATACGTTTTTTCAATGTCTGTTACCCTGTATGTTTGAGTTGTAAATGTTTCTGTATTTATTACCGTTTTTTCCTTTTAAATAATAAAGTCTTCATTAAGGATACTCAGTCTCCTGAGTTTTATTTAAAGTGCATATAATGAGTTTAAAAAAAAGGAACATGTCTCAATGGTGGCAGTCTTATATTCGCTACTTATATTAGGAATTGTGGACCTCGACAATGGACCAGATCCAGAGTTTAAAAATAAGAGCAAAACAGGTGGAAAGTTACACCTGGGGAAAACTATGTTAGGGGGGGGTGGTCAGTTTAGTTTAATCTTTTGCATGCAGGAAGAATACTTTGCTTTTGATTATTGCACAGTGATACTGATCAGCTTCACTTTTACACTTGTTTAGTCTTGGGATAGGAAATATCGCCTCTCAAACTAATACTGTTTGCAACAGATGAATTATGCCTCCCCTGCAATTCAGCATGGTTTTACCCAGGTGTAACTTTCCACCTGTTTTCCTCTGATTTGAAGACTCTGAATTCGGTCCACGATGCTCATGAGAATCCACAATTGATTGATGTATTAGAAACCAGAGATTTTACTGATATTTAATAATTTATCAACCTGACTTCTCATTAAAGTTGGTTTAGTCTAAAATGGATGCATTCATGTTGCCCATTGGAATTATGGGCTGTAGTCACAGATCCATTTTTTCGTGGAGTCTCGTGCGTATTTTTAGGATTGGATGAACGGTGCATGCGTAGTAACTTTACGCAATTAACGTTAAATATACGCACATAAGTGACTCCCATCTGAGGTGGTTGAGGCCAATACAGTAGAACAATGTAAACATGCTTGGGATAAATATAAGGGTATCCTAAATTGTAAACCAAATTGAGGGTAAATAGGGTCTAGGGTCAGTATAGGTTTAAATAAACAAATGGGCAGACTAGCTGGGCCATGTGGCTCTTATCTGCCGTCACTTTCTATGTTTCTATGCTTTAGGCACGGACATGGGAATCACACTTACATACGGAGGGGCGGGGTTGAAATACATACCTGAAAAGTTACTTGAAAGAGGGCGGGGGGAGGCATTTAAATGAGTCTTTGAGGGCGCGATTACATCGAATCGCACGTACAGCATACATATACACACGTAAGTACACACGTTAAGTTAGAGGTGGTCTATGCAGGCGTAAGTGTACGACTGCACGGCCGTGAGAGGGAAGTGTCATGGGTGTTGGTGCGTGTCGGCTTGCTCCGTGCGTATAATTGCGTACTTTTAAAAAACGGATCTGTGAATACGACCCAATGCTTTTGAATTGCTCTATAGAAGTCTCATCAAATAAATGTTTATATATTGACCTGCAAGTTCTATTCTAGCTGCACAGACTGGATCATCGCAGGTCCTTCTGAACCTCCCGTTATGTTGGATAGCTTTTTGTAGAAAAATAATCTCTCCTTTTAGTGTCATATAAAATTATTGAAGTCATGTAAACAAAACCGTGAAGCCAGATTTTGTAACGCCAGCTGGTAACTCGTGAATATATTTATTACACTGTTCCTTAAAAACCTACCCCCCAAGGAGGCTGCATAATTGTGTATGGTAACTGTAAAGGGGGCTGGCTATCGTCTCTTTTGAATAACTCCCCAATATGACATAGGGCTGGATCCAGACTTAAGTAAGTGCTTGAAATGAGTTATTCCTGGGCTAAACCATGTTGTTTGCAGGGGAGTCATATTTCATCTGTTGTAAACCGTATTAGAGTTGAGAGGTGATGTTTCCTATCCCAAGTCTAAATAACAGTGTGATAGTAACGCTGGTCAGTATCTGTGTGCAGTAAGCAATATATACCTGTATGCAAAGAATACAATTAACTTGACTACCCCTGCAATCAACATGGTTTAGCCCAGGAGTAACTAATGTCAAGCACTTAAGTCTGGATCCAGCCCATATTCCCCATCTGCGTATGTAGACTTCAGATTTTCTTTGTTGAACCATATCAGGGTTTTCTTTTTTTTCTCTTGAGATTGTGCGCATTATGGATTATATGTAATGGCCAGTTCCAGACCTGAGAAATATAGGTGATCCACGTATGCATGTCAGCTGTGAATAGGAACTGCACATACGTACTACCAAACATTCTGCATCAGAATTGGGGGAAAATGTAGTTTATTTCATTTTCCACTTTCTGTAAAGATCGTTGACCTATGGGATCACATACATTCTCTCCTTATCTAAAGTGTCATGGAAAGAAGACTGGATAAAAGAACATCTCTGAGCCGCATCTCTCAGTCCCCACCGGGTGAGGCGGACACATTAGTAGTTGAAATTTAAGACCAATTTGAAATTCCCTGAGGGTTCATAGACAACCGAAACCACGGCTTTGTAGCAAACATTTTTCCAGGATGGGGAGCGGGGAACTACAAAGATATTTCTGTTCTTCCCTTGCTCTTAGCCAAACCCAAATTAGAGTCATCTGTTGTCATGTGTCACACTGGGAGAAAGAAGTGGTCAGAGAAGAGGAAGATTGTGTAATGTTATTAATTAGTTCCTTCCTTACTGGAAAAGGAAGAATAATCTCGTCTTTAGGGTTATGTTTTCCGTGACCTACATCCTAGCTAAAGCTGTGCATGCCGACACAAGTGTGACCTCTGAAGGCAACCGAAGGTGAAGGGTTTCGATAAAATGATGGTCACATTTTTATTTGGAAAATAGGATCAGTAACAGGAAAGGATCAGGGTAAAACTGAGGACGTTCAGAGAATATAAAACATATGAACCTGAGCCTTTAATATTACTGGGGTAGATCAAGAACAAAGTTTGCCGTACTTTTATTCATGTAGCGTATTTTCGTGTGCGTAAATTCCTTACACTCCCCTTGGCACACCCCTTGAACGTACGTATTTTGTCAAGATCCGCCTTCCAAACCCTACCTTAACTTTTTCCAACGTAACCGCAGTCATACGCACACGTACGTATGGGCTAGACGAATTTACGCAGCTAAGCACGCCCATACTGTACACTTTAAATACAACCCCCCGCCTACTTCACGTATTTCAGACGTATTTTGGACGCACGTAAAATTGGCACGCCCACACGTAAGTATTTACGTGACACATACGTGAATGGCCCATACGTTCACAATTACGCTACGCTATTGAGCGTATTTTCTATGGTGCGCATGCGCAGTACTTACAAATACGCGATTTTACGTCTCCGCCACGCGTAAATTCGCTCCGAAGCATGAACTTAGTTACTCAAGGGCTAAACCATGTTGATTTCAGGGGGAGCCAAGTTAATTGTATGCAGAGATATATCTTTGAATTGCTTACTGCACACAGATACTGACCAGCTTTACTATCACACTGTTATTTAGACTTGGGATAGCAAACATCACCTCTCAACTCTAATACTGTTTGCAACAGATGAAATATGACTCCCCTGCAACCAACATGGTTTAGCCCAGGAGTAACTAATTTCAAGCACTTACTTAAGTCTGGATTCAGCCCAGTGGGCCTGATTCAGAACAACGCTCGCTTGCAGGCTAACGCTGTTTGTAAGCGTAAATTCGGCAGAAAAAACGCACAGCGCATGCGCCTAGTGACAACTTCCTGTAGTAACATGCTGTTTTTCGTAGCTGAGATTCGGGCGTCTGTACACTTTGCGTTTTTACAGATGAAAGGGCGTGTTTATAGTACGAAGTTCGTATGGACGCTTAGCCAGTTACGAACAGCGCGTTGCTACGAAATTTCGTTCTGAAGCTGGGAAAAGTTAAGGTAGGGTTCGGCCGGCGTAAGGAAATGAAAGTAAGGGGAGTGTAAAGTTTTTACGCTGATCGATAACACGCTCGGCGCTTATTCGTAGGTCTGGATCAGGCCCATTATGTGCACAAATAAGGCTCCCTGTTAATTTGTACCAATTTATTCTAGCATAAGAGACATTTTTGTGGCATTTAATATGTGGTTGATTAAGAGATGAGTCCCTAGTTTACTTAAGTCTGGATTCAGTCCAGTGGGCATGATCCAGAACAACGCTCGCTTGCAGGCTAACGCTGTTTGTAAGCGTAAATTCGGCAGAAAAACGCACAGCGCATGCGCCTAGTGACAACTTCCGGTAGTAACATGCTGTTTTTCATAGCTGAGAATCGGCCGTCCGTATACTTTGCGTTTTTACAGATGAAGGGGCAGTACAGTGCATCGCTACAAAATTTCATACTGACGCTGGGAAAAGTTAAGGTAGGGTTTGGCCGGCGTAAGAAAATAAAATTAAAGGGAGTGCAAAGTTTTTACGCTGATCGATAACACGCTCGGCGCTCATTCGTAGGTCTGGATGAGGCCCAATGTCCCTAACATACACATACAGCCACACACTAGGGTTAATTTAGTCAGCAGCCAATTGAACTACCAGCATGTGGGAGGAAACCCATGCAGACACAGGGAGAACATACAACTCCACACGGATTAGGCCTAGTCCGCGATTCGAACTCATGACCCAGGTGCTACTCCCTGAGCCACTGTGCTGCCCAATATTATCTTGCAGAGTAAACCCACCTTTCAGAGCGCTAGAACTAATCAGAGTTTGTCTCTCCAATGGAAAGTAACTAATAATGGAAATATGGATCAGCACTAGAACAGGTCATGAAATAGATGGTCACTGCTGTGACCACGTTGGGCTGTATTCACACCTAAGAAGCTTCGGCTTCTTAGGTGCGTAGATTTGCGCAGTAGGTCATTTTACGCAATCTACGAACCAGTTAGGTATGTTAATTGCCTCTGTGCGGTTCATTCATTTTATAACATTAACATTAGCATTTGTCAATTAAGCACTGGCACAAAGCATAAGCGCCATTTCCATGATACATTAGTGATGTTATGTGTCTAAACGCAAACTGCCCTTCTTGCGAACCGATCCGGAGCTGTCATTGCGTTTGCAAACGTTCTACAGTCTCCCATTAATTGTGTGGCATTTACCCAAACACATCATGCATTCATTTATAGGTTCAGCTCTATATCCATATTTCCATATGTCATTATCACTATTAAAACTAGTAACAATTCCTGGGTGTTCTTCAAATAGTTGTTTATTGTGACCTTTGCTTTGATCTTGGATTCTACAAATACTCTTCCTGCCCTGACCATTGATCAGCCATTGACCTCTTATTTGCCCCGCCTGGCTTTTGAGGCTGTGCAGTGTTTGCTCACCTGTCCAGCACATGTTTACTTTGTGAACTTAACTCCTGCTACAATAAGGAGAGAGTAGAATTAGAGGGATTTTAAAGATGGCCGTCATTATGAGTCACTTCCCCTTCTTCAATCCTAACCTTAACACTCTATGTTTCGCATCATAACCTTAACCTTCCCCTTAAGCACAAACCCTAACCTTACACCCACTGCAGCCTATCCCTTGCCTGGCAGCTGTATCATTGGGCCGGCTGGACCAGCACCTGCGTCTTATTCAACACCAAGGTTGTGTTGTTAAATAGGATGAATCTTCTGATGGTGCCTCTGTGAGATTTAAACAAGAAAATAGTTGATTTTCTGTTCCCCGGAGACTTATATAACTCTCTAATTATTTATTTATGAATAGATTTATATATAACACCATCATATTACGTAGAGTTTACAATCTAAGGACTATTACATATATGTCCAGTATTTACCGTTTTTGACTACTGCGTATGTGTAGTTAATTTTTTACGTAATATACGTATCTTTTTGATACGTAGATTGCGTATATGCGGTCTGAGAGACTGCATATATGCAATCTATGTATAGAAAAGATACGTAGATTACGTAAAAAATTGACTACGTATGCGTATTAGTCAAAAACGGTAAACACCGGACGCATATGCAATACGTCCGGTGCTGTAAATCTGGCCCTAATTTCTCTAATATACACAGACAGACTTATATTAATTCAGCACCCAGTTAAACTACCAGCATGTTTTTGGAGTATGAGAGGAAACCCACACAGACACGGGGAGAACATACAAACTCCACACAGATAAAGGGCTAGTCTGGGAATTATGACTAGCTATGTGACATAAGTGCTTACCACTTGGTCACTGTGCGGTCCAGTTCCCTATGTAATAACCCCACCTGCCATTGTGTTACATATAAATGCAGGACCATCGAGTCGATTGAGAGACCAAGGTTTTTGAGCGCCTAAAATAAATGATAATGATTCACATGGAATAATTACCAGCTTACTATTTTTTATAAATAAAAATTAAAAAGAATTATTCGCCTAATCCTTATCGTTGTAATTTTTCAAGGCGCAAGTTATTCCTAAAGACAAATCACACATTACAACAAAACAAACCCATTAGATTTTGATGAAGATGGTGCTGACATAAGAAGGCAATCAGGGAATTATCCCATTTCAGGCCTGTCCCAGTTGAGGTCATTGGTTATGTTGACATTTGGAAGTGGCCACTAGCTACAACTAATAATAGCTGTGAAAGTAGATGTGTGTCCTTCACCTTTACAGAGGAAACGCTTTTCTCATGGGCTTTAAAGTTTAAATAAGCCACGTCTGTCATCACTTAGACTATATATACAGGCAACACATAATGGGTAAAGAACAAAGGAGTGAGTATATTGGACAGAGGGGACAAGTCTCTGAGATGACGTTGGTATAAAAACCGTAGTTAAAAATAAAAACTGAAAAAAAAGGTGTACACATAGAAAAGCAAAGAATATATTAATAGGTCACACTAAAGACAAAGGGCCCGATTCAATTTGCTGCGATGACGGGAAAAAGCTTGCGGTGCACTTTTTCCTCTCATTTACGGTAGCAAAAATGTGCAGATTTTTATGCGCAACTCATAAAAATCAACAAATAAAAATTTGCCACCCACTTACACACAGATCAGCGGTCAGACAGACCAATGATATGCAAGTGTGACTTAAGGCTTCTTTATGACAGCGTAATTTTCACATTTATTACAGGAGTGATAGGGGGAGGGAGAGGGGAGTGAGAGGCAGAGAGAGAGGGGAGTGACAGGGGGAAAGAGAGGGGAGTGACAGGAGGAAAGAGAGGGAGTGACAGGAGGAAAGAGAGGGAGTGACGGGGAGAGAGAGGGAGTGACAGGAGGAAAGAGAGGGGAGTGACAGGGGGAGAGAGAGGGGAGTATATTTCAAATAAAAACGGATCAGTATGAGCAAGGGGGTGGAGCCTAATGACACGATTTGCATAACCGCGTCATTAAGCCCCACCCCCTCCATGCGTCGCTAGCTTCTCTCCGGGATCTCCCGGAGAGAAGCTGCCAAAAGTCGGCAACCATGATTTAAACTGGAGGGTGGTAGATTCATAGGAAATGTGCAGAAAAATGACTTCACTGAAAGGGTGATAGATAAATGGAATATTCTCCCATCTGAGGTGGTTGAGGCTAATGCAGTAGAACAGTTTAAACATGCTTGGGATAAATATAAGGGTATCCTAAATCAAACTAAATTAAGGGTAAAGAGAAGAACGGAGGAAGCGCTAGTGGGGGCTGAAAATAGTTTTTATTCTTAAAAACACATTGCTTAAATAAGAAAAAAAAAAAAAATA
>WWET01000484.1:405133-415844 GCA_011038615.1 Limnodynastes dumerilii
TTTTTTTTTTATTTCTGTTGTTTTTTTATTTTATTTTAAAAAATAAATACATTTTTAAACAAATCTTCTATTTACATATATTCTGGCGGTCTCCCCATATATATCCCCCCTTTCCTCCCTAATAACAGCTATTAGAGGGAGAAAAAAGGGGTTATATGGGAAGATTTCTGGAATAGAAGCCTGAACGCCAGTCTGAGATGGCGTTATTTTAACTCTCAGAGCGCAGTGTAAAACTCCGCTCTGAGGGTTAGTAAATAGCTAAAAGTGCCGGCCCACATTGAGAACAATGGGCTGGCGAGCACATAACAAGTTTGAATGCATCACCATGGAAACTGTTAATTTCCATGGCTGTGCAGCGTTAGTAAATAAGAAAAAGTTAATTTTTGGAGTTATAACTTCATAACTCCACAAAATGAACTTTTTAAAGCTTTGTAAATATAGCCCTTTGTCTGACCTAACTGCCAGTCGTTAATTCAATCTTGGCCTCCATGAAAATGAAAATAGGCCTCAATAGCTGAATCAGTATCAGGGAGATTGCCAAACACTTCTCTCCAGGGAGTCAGGGAGATCACCCTCTCGAAGGAAGTACTATATGCTTCTATACTTGACTATCCATGCGGTTGATTTGTAAAACCTAAGGTAAGCCCCTGGCTGTCTGAAGTATGTCTACATGAGTGGGCGTGGCTTAGTTTTGAACACATAGATGATTGGATAGTGTGGCACAGGATTCTGCATATCCATACCTCCCATCATTACAAAAAACAATAACAGAACAAATAAGCCCCTCCCTTGTCCCGGCCAAAACTCCCCTCCTGGACCCAGCCAAACTCAACCCATTTCACTAAACCACACCCCTTTTGGCATGGCAGCGGGTTAAAATAAGCATAGTTACCTTAGCGGGACAGTGTTAAGGTGGGAAATTGGGACTATCCTGCATATCTCTTGCTGTTTGAAATTGTATTTCTGAACTGGCCCCATAAAAAGGGCGTTTTAGAAGCCCAGGTTAAACATAACAAACTACTTGGGATTGTAAAAACGAGTTTACTTCCCCTGTGTCACTCCGCTGAGTTAGAAATTTGCGACCCCTTTTCCCATAGGAAGAGATGCCGCCCTCTGTGACAGAGCCATGCACCAGGTTTGCCGCAATGTCAGCCCAGCGCAGGAAGGCTTCTGCCGGGAACAGGAAACGCGTTGTGCTAAGTATATACTGTCAGGGTCATGCAGACTTTGCCAAGAAGCCTGAACATTGTGTTCCAGAGGAGCATGTCCGTGTATCCAGGGAGATGCAGCACAACACATTATACATGTAATATTTCATAGAGATCGGTAGTATGAATAGTAATCCGTCTGTAAAGCTAGAGGTGGCAGCTATGAGGGCCACATCTGACCCTAGGGCCACCAATTCTCCAACACAGGCTCATAATATAAAAAAAACGCACTTGTCACATAACATATTACATGATATGAGTTATACTATAAGCCAGTGCTCCTCAACCTTTTCTCACCCTCGGCACACCTAAGCCCTTCCCAGAATTCCGCGGCACACCTAAGCCCTTCCCAGAATTCTGCCGCACACCAAAAGCAAAATATATTTAAAAAAGCAGGAATTACAAAGTACATAAACAGATGTTAAATTATTTTTTATTTCATAGCTAATAACTTTTATTTCTTATAACTAATTTACCTATGTTATTCACCCATCATGTGTCTGCAGCCTCCCCAATAGCCCCCATCATGTGTCTCCAGCCTCCCTAGTAGTTCCCATTCATGTGTCTGCAGCCTCTCCAGTAGAACCGATTGTGTATCTTTAGCTCTCCAGTATTCCACATTCATGTATCTGCACGGTCTTCCAGTGCTTTTTCTCCTGTTGGAGGCATTGCACCGTGGCACACTTGGCAACATCCCGTGGCACACTGGTTGAGGAGCACTGCTATAAGCGTTCACAAGCAAGGCGTCTTGTTTTATCATTAGTCTCTATTGGGTTTACTGGGTCGGATTCGGCAAGGGGAATGCGCGCACCGGATGTTACGCAATGGATCTTCATGAGGACGGAACTCTGTTCATGGAGATCCATCTCGCAGTCTCTCAGCTCTAAGATCAAAGCTTGTTCTGAAGTTTTATATCATTTAATGGAATATTATTTCAGATATAGGAATTAGACCATATAAGTATATTACACGTTCTGTCTGATGATGTATTGACCTTGACAGTCCCACAGGATGTCACATTATGTGCAATTCTTCTACATCAGCACATTGACGAAACGCTTTATACAAATACCCAGCAAATCTCCATAGCAACGTGATGCACAGCCTCCAGTGTATTCCGAAGCGGATATCACCATGGAACCTCTCTGCATCATCTCGTTAGGGAGAACACGTATCCTCCTAAAAATATCACACCTCATTCCCCAAAGCCTACGCTGCATATCAGTATCACCACTAGCAAATAGCAGCTCTCGATGATAGTGATTTTATGCCATTGAAATCAATCTAACAGCAATTCACATGAGTGACTGTGTTCCATTCTGTTATGCACTGTAAAACATTCAGGGTCCCAGCTGTGAACTCTGATATGTTACACAGGAAGGAGGCCGGAGGAGAGAGAAAGAGGGGGTCAGGGGGCTGTAGATAGGGGAAGGCAAATTTTATAAGTCCACCGGAAGGGAAATGTGTGGATGAATGTCAGCGTAATGTAAGTGGATATTGTTTTTTGTATGATGGTATATTAGAGCGTGGATAACGCTCTTTTAAGTGCAGTAATAACGCCAGGGGCAGGAAGGTAAAACACCCATAGCAAGGAGGCAAGAATGGGCAGGACTAGGTGGAGTCAGGTGAGGCTGGGGGTGGAACTGCGCGGTGAGCTACAGAGCTATACATACATACACTCATACATGGAACGCCGAGCGCTGTTTAACCTGACAGGGGTAGTGGCTACCATGGGTCCCTCTCTCCTCTCACATGGCTTGTGATTAGTCAGAGGGGGCGTGGCTTGTGATTAGTCAAAGGGGGCGTGACTTGTCAAAGAAGGCTTGATTTGTGATTGGTCGGAGGGGGCGGGGCTTGTGATTAGTCAAAGGAGGCATGGCTTGTGATTAGTCAGAGGAGGCGTGACTTGTGATTATTCTGAGGAGGCGTGGCTTGTGCTTAGTCAGAGGAGGTGTGGTTTTTGATTAGTCAGAGGAGGCGTGACTTGTGATTTCAGAGGAGGCGTGGCTTATGCTTAGTAAGAGGAGGTGTGGCTTGGGATTAGTCAGAAGAGGTGTAGCTTGTAATTAGTCAGAGGAGGCGTGGCTTGTGATTAGTCAGAGAAGGCGTGGCTGTAATTAGCCAGAGGAGGCGTGGATTGCAATTAGTGAGCGGGTGCGTGGCTTGTAATTAGTCAGAGGAGGTGTTCTCTGCCATTTTTGCCTTTGGAGCTTGTTGGATGTTGCCCTATTGTTTCTGATTGTAAAGGGGCCCCCACAACAGTTCAAGCTTCAGGGCCTCAAAAAGGTAGGCTCGCCACTGTTGCTACAGTCTTACACCGAGCACCAAGGTAGCTGGCTAGTTATCAGCATCACCCAGCACCAGCCGGATTTCTGCACAAAGCAGACCAGAACATCGACTGTGCCATAAAATGACTCTCAGACAGGACCAGCCGCGCTGTGAGCCGCCTGCGATGGAGGCCAGGGATCTTGCTTCCAAAAAACTGCAGCAGCATCTGCTCTCTCCTAGCTTGAAATCATGTTTAATAACATGAAAATGTTCTGCAGTCAAATCCCTGTTGGGAAGGATGAGTCTGAACAAAGGCACCCGACTACCAGTGATTTCCATAACAGATGTAGTATGTGATGCATGACAGCTCAGCATTGAATTATTCCTCATTCTCATCGGCAAGAAACTTCTGGGATTGTATTAATGGTGAGGGTGAGGTGTACCCTTCCCAACAAAAACCTCTTCTTCTTCTCTATGTGAGTGTAGTGAGATTACTGAAGGAGTTATTTGCATGCTGACACAATGAAGTCCTAACAAATGAATCATCGCTTAGATTGGACCTTCTAGAGCCAGCGTTTTAGTCAGTCTGCTGAGGATTAGAAATTTTATGTAAATAAAAAAATGAGGAAAAAAAACACTTTTATTTCAAACAAAGTCTTTTTGTGTCTCTATGCCATATGTCTGTTTAGTATAACAAACGCTCCAACATTTGGCAGCAGGAAATGGGCACAAACAAGTCATACTTAATAGCTAGTTTATGTGACGCTGAGCCAGGGAGGCGTGTCTTGTGCTCAGAAAGAGGTGGAGTATCTTGTTGTTAATCAGAGGAGGCGTGTCTTGTGCCCAGCCAAAGGAGGTGTGTCTTGTACTCAACCAGGGAAGGCGTGTCTTGTGATCAGTCAGAGAAGGCGTGTCTTGTGCTCAGCTAGAGGTGGAGTATCTTGTTGTTAATCAGAGGAGGCGTGGCTTGTGCTCAGCCAAAGGAGGAGTGTCTTTTACTCAGCCAGAAAAGGCTTGTCTTGTGATCAGTCAGAGGAGGTGTGTCTTATACTCAGTCAGAGGAGGTGTGTCGTGTGCTGAGCTAGAGGTAGCGTGTCCTGTGATTAGCCAGAGGTGGAGTGTCTTTTACTCAGCCAGAAAAGGCGTGTCATGTGATCAGTCAGAGGAGGAGTGTCTTATACTCAGTCAGAGGAGGAGTGTCTTGTTCTCAGCCAGAGGAGGTGTGTCTTATGCTCAGCCAGAGGAGGTGTGTCTTATGCTCAGCCAGAGGAGGTGTGTCTTTGAACTTACCCAGAGGAGGTGTGTCTTGTGCTTAACCACAGGAGGTGTGTCTGAATCCTCTGGGCTGTATGGGGTGGGATGGAATAGTAAGCATAAAGTGGAAGATGGAAGTATGTAGAGAGTACAGTGAGGATGTGCTGTGTGCCTTCTCTGTCATTTTAAATGAGGTTCCTGGATCACATGTCTGTATGAACAAGGGGCATGGCTTCCCCTCACCCATGATAAAAGCCGAATTCAGTGGGGTTCCGGTAATAATGAGACAAATTCACCCGGAAATCTAAAATCTGTAAGAATGTGGAGAGTGTTATGGGAGTGCACCTGTCACTTAATTGCGTATTTCCGTGAATCCGTACTTATTTCCTTCTTGTCTGTGGATCAGGCCCTATATACTGTAACGTTATAACTTCTGCATCTTCCCTTGTTTCTGGTATATAAGTTTCGTGTGCGTAACACAAGTGTGTATTTGTTTTCCAAACAAATTTTAAATGAATTGATCTTAATTGCTTCCCTGATTTCCACAGGCCCCGGGCTAATGTGGCACATTTTTCAGCTTGCATCCTTCTGTCACATTAATTCATTTTTTAATGCTCGACTCATTTATAAAAGAGCATTTTCACTTGAGCTTTCAGAAATAATGTTCTGATGACACGCAGCTCTTAATAATAGGCCTCATTTATCAATAATAGATCAGTTATGTGAACATGTAATGTGTGCTCAGCTAATGAACTAACAAACTTTCCTTTTCTCTCTGGAAATTAGAATATAATATTTATAATTAAAAAGAGATCCCACTGAAAGTTAAGGGGAAGGTAATTTTGATGCACGTATTCAGACTTTAAATAATACATGTATTAGCAGACTAATACTGTGTACTTGGGTGTGGGTCAGTGGTCAGAACGGCCCTTTCCTTTTCTACCATCCAGTTTCGAACTGGCTCCTTAATAGATTGCATCTGCTTCACCGAGGAGAAGCAATCGATCATCACCACTCCCCAGGATTAAATGGCAGCAGTGAATGATATGTATTTATCTATCTATCTCTCTATCCCTTACCCTAACCCTCCCCTTTCATTACCCTAACCCCCTAACACTCTCCTCCCTGCATCCTGACCCTAACACTCTCCTCCCTGCATCCTGACCCTAACACTCTCCTCCCCTAAGACTCCCCTTTCCGCAGCCTGAACTTAAGTCTCCCCTCCTCGCAGTCAACCTAAAAGACTCCCTTACCCGCAGCCAGAACCTATGACCCCCCCCTATAACTAACCCTAAGACTCTCTTCTCCGCAGCCTAACCCTAAGACTCCCTTCCCCGCAGCCTAACCCTAAGAGTCCCCCTTATACACTAGACTCTTGTCTGGTGCTGCGGTGAGTCCGGCAGCTTTCGAAAATAATGAACGTGAAAGAATGCTGAAAAATAAATTTGGCAAACTTACCCATTCATTAATAATATCTTCTAATTGCTGCTATTTTCGAAATACAGAAAACTGAAAATTAGCTTTTGACTGTCTAGCGTTTTTTCCCCCCCAGAGACTGCATCCCTGGGCGAAATATAAAGTAAGCATGTTATTTGTCCTACAAAATCAATATAATTAAAATTCATTTATAAAGCAATAGATCTAGATTAGCTATATCTAGAAGGGGACGGAGCTTTATTACACAATTGTGTAGGAGCTGATATTGGGTTGGAAGGAAGGGGTGGAGCTTATTGTAATTATTTACATATTTCAGTGATGAGGGGCCTGATCCAGACCTACGCCGATGCGTTGTGCTTAGTAAAGCACTGCGTATCGGCATGTACTTCCCCCGACACTCCCCCCCCTGTCCGAACGTATTTTCCCTAGCTTACACCGGCTGAAGGCTCCCCTAACTTCAGCCGGCATAAGCGAGGGAAAATACGTTCGGACATTAACCTCCCTCAATAAACTACCTTCCCCCGCCTACCTACACTAATATTTGCGCAGTAACGGCGAGGGACGCCCCCTCAGCCATTACTACGCTGATACTACGGATTCCCTGATCCTAGATCCTACATCTGGCCGGCGCATGTACAGATTGGCAATTCAGCCGATCTTACGATTACACCCGGCGTATTACCACCAGGCAGCGTAGGTCTGGATCAGGCCCGAGATGTATAATCATCATCTCTGTTTATAAAAGGATCAGGGCCACCAGCAGAAATTGTGTTGCCTGGGACCTGGGCTGTGACATCACACAGATGGAGCACACTGGACCTGCAGTTATAATCTACAGCGGGGCGATGGGCAATGGGATACTGATATGCAGTCTGGTCCAGCTCTCCAGCGGCTGGTATCAGTGGTAGGAGACTGGTGACATTGACTCTTTGATGGCATCACCTGCAGCAGATTTCTTAGCACCTGATTCCATTCTGATGGTGGCCTGAAAGGGTTTGTGACCTTGCTGTTTGGAGGACTAGTGGCCAATAGTTGCCCAGCTCTTCTCTGGTCACCGCACTGTTGTCAGAGCAGACCAGATGGAAGGCAAGGAGCTAGAGTGGGTTCAGGGGCAGCAGCCATCTTGTGGCCCCCCTCAACTTCGTGGCCCCAGGAGAGGTGTGGTCACACAGATGTGAAGGAGTGGCCACACCCTGGGGGGTGCTTAGGCTGTCACATCAGCACCTCCCCTCTGTTTTCTGTGGGCATTGTTGGTCGGTGAGCACGATACCTGTTCATTGTTGCTCTGGATAACACAAAAGTAATGACAGAACATAATTCTCAGCTTCTGTCCAATCAGAACGAACCTCTCCAGATCGGAGTAGAGCCCTAAAAGTGGGAGTGGCCAGCCAAAAGTGGCACAGTTGGGAGGTATGTCTGCGCCCACTGTAATTATACCATTGTCTGGGGATTATTTGGAGAATTGTGGTACCTTTCATTCGGTACCACAGACTCTCCAACATGACCCATTCCATTAGGTACACAATGCTCCACTCCTGAGCTTCCAAATGTCTGTTACTATGGTAACCACCTTTACTGAAGAGACAAACAACAGTTAATTCATTAAATTCAGGTGAGAGAAAGTTAGAAGCCCAGAAGCAGAGTATTGTGTACCTAATGGAATGGGTCATGTTGGAGAGTGTGTATTTGAAACAGCACAGGCCAGATATACAAAGCTGCAGAAATGCAAAATGGAGATGTTGCCCATAGCAACCAATCAGATTCCAGCTGAAGTTTTCTAGTATGTAATAGGAAAGCGAGAGCTAGAATCTCCACTTTTTCTTTCCCGCAGCTTAGTAAATTTAGACCCAAATGTGCAACTTACCATTTAAGCTGTCTCAGACCCTTCAACATGACCCAATCCATTAGGTATAATTTATTCCACTCCTGAACTTCCAACTGTCACTCACCTGGTTGAAATGAATTAACTGATATTTAAAAAAAACAAAACTATTTGCCTTTTCAACAAAGGTGGTTACCGTAGTAACTGACAGTTGGAAACTTGGGAGCAGGGTATTTTGTACCTAATGGAATGGGTCATGTTGGGTCACTCACCTGGTTTAAATGAATTAACTGATATTAAAAAAAAAAAAAAAACTATTTGCCTTTTCAACAAAGGTGGTTACCGTAGTAACTGAAAGTTGGAAACTTGGGAGCAGAGTATTTTGTACCTAATGGAATGGGTCATGTTGGAGGGTATATCCTCTCTCCTATAGGATTGCTTTACAAATGCCATCTTGACATGACATGACATTCCTAAATATGGCATTACTCCAAAAGCTAAATGTATTTGCAGCTGGAGCCCTAAAGAATGATCTCAGACCATTTTTTTAAACATATGTTTGCTTAATAGCCCCCTCTAGCCTCAAGATTTTGGTGTATGTATTAAGGTCAGGGTGTAAATATCCTTATTAGGCAATAGTACAAGGTACAGGGCCCTGGATTCACCTGGCTTACTTTGCGTTTTTGCATCTTTTAATACAGTTGAGCAAAACCCAGGCACTTGTAGTTGATGCCAAGTGACAAGATATTCCTATTTATGGACATCTTTATTCTTTAGCAATGCTGAGCTTCTTGAATGTTTAAATACTATTTTTTCTTTGCATAACACAGAATTACTAAGAATGATTTGCAAATCACGGTATTATCTACTGGGGGTATATATAAATAAAACATATATCTTTATTTTCTGTCTTAGAAGAGATGGAAAAGACACAGGAGTTGGGACTGACCGCAGCTGTTAGGAATTAAATTCCTCATCACAATGTAAACATGACTGTTATGATTAAATCTGTTACATTAAACTTTAATGCTGAAGTTATTACTTTCATTTAGATTTTCAACGGTTTGGCCGCCTTACTGATACCCCGCCCAGCAGATAGAAAAATAATGCTTCATGCAGTTCATCACAGGACAAGCTACTGCATACCCTCCAACGTGACCCATTCCATTAGGTACCAAAAACTTTGCTCCTGAGTTTCCAACTGTCAGTTACTATGGTAACCACCTTTGTTGAAAAGGCAAATAGTTTTTTTAAAATATCAGTTATAGTTAGATTATATTGTACCTAATGGAATGGGTCATGTTGGAGGGTCTGCTTACTGTGGCGAGCAGGGGTGTAACTACAGTGGGTGAAGCTGTTACAGGGCACGGTGAAGAGGGGGCATGTGTCAGCCACCCATCCAGAAACCATGAAAGACACGGTCAGAGGTTGTGCACATGAGCCCCTCAGAACAGGCGGCCCTGTGGCATTTATCCTGCACCCAAGCTTGGCAAGGGAAGGGGGGGATGGCCATTCGGCATCTATTTCTTCCCCTGCAGTGGGAATGTCCCGATTTGCAGGCTGGAAAAGGGGCGGGACTTAAAGGAGTCCATTAGGCCTCACCCCTTTTGAGGTTTGCGAATTGGGACAGTCTTATCTCAGGGTAAAAGGAGGGGGGGGCATGTACAAATCCTGCACAACGGCCCCCTCAATCTATAAACGCCCCTGGCTGGCAGCGTAAACTATGATCTGCACTTCGTGTGCGGATTCACACTTAAGAAGCTTCTTAAGTGCAGCGATTTAAGAAACGACCTATGACACATGCGTAGCACATATAGTGCCTTTGGATGACATGCCGCAACGCTCAGGGACTGTGCCACACTGAATCAGGACCTTTGGACCAGGTCCAGATCATCGTACGTCAGCCGAATTCCACAAGTCGCTTGCAGAATTCAGCCACTTATCACATGCGCATGACAGATTGCTATGGATCTCTACTTAATTCCGTACGCCTGAAGATAGATCCGTGTGACAGGGAGGCGCATCCCCTCTGTAAGGTTGGCAGAGGGGGGAGGGGCATTCTTTAATTTCTCGGCAAATCATTGGTCGTACGGTCTGCTGATCTGCACAAGAGACTTATGGCTGCCCGGGCGTAACCAGCTGAAGTCATCATGAGGAAGGGGAGTGACAGGAGAGTTCCCTACCCTCTTCTTTGCGTTCTGTCAGACCTCTGAGGTCTGGGTGGTTATCCCTCTCTGGAGAACTGAGCTGATTCGGTGGGAGTCTCCATACAGATGGCTGCCAATGAGAATAGAGACAGCCGAAAGTTCTTTTTTGACTGTTTCTATTTTGAATGGCAGCCATTTTAGACTTTCTTTCTTTATGAATGGGTGAGTATGCGATCAGCATTCCTTTTCATAAGCACCGCCACCGGACCACCGCAGAGGTGAATAACCTCTCCGGGGACTTTTAGGGTTAGGGTGAGGGTTAGGGTTAGGGCCATGGAAGGGGGGGGTTAGGGTTAAGCTGCGGGGAAGGGAGATTTAGGGTTAGGCTGCAGGGAAGGGAGATTTAGGGTCAGGCTGCGGGGTGGGGGGTTGGGGTCAGGCTGCAGCTAAGGGTTAGGGTCAGGATGCAGGGAAAGGGAGACTGAGGGTTAGGCTGTGGGGAAGGGGGAGTTAAGGTCAGGCTGCATTAGGGTCAGGCTGTGGGGAAGGGGGGGTGGGGTCAGGCTGCAGGGCAA
>WWET01000484.1:436693-449190 GCA_011038615.1 Limnodynastes dumerilii
ACATACAGCTCTATTTACTAAAGCTTTAAAAAGTTCATTTTTGGAGTTATGAAGTTATAACTCCAAAAATGAACTTTTTGCTATTTACAACAGCTGCACCGCCATGGAAATCACCAGTTTCCATGGCCATGCGGCAAAACTTCACCTGCCCTCGCCAGCCCGTTGTTTTCAATGGGGCTGGCTATTTACTAACCCTCAGAGCGGAGTTTTATACTCTGCTCTGAGAGTTAAAATAACGCCATCTCAGACTAGTGTTCAGACTTCTCTTCCAGCAATCTCCCCATATAACAACCTTTTTCTCCGCCTAATAGCTGTAATTAGGGTTAGAAAAAGGGGTATATATATATGGGGAGACCGCTGGAATATACGCAAGTAACGTTGGGCCGGATCCAGACTTCCTCACGCTTTCCGTGCGCGCGGGGGTCTGAAATTACGCGAGACAGAGGGGAGTGCACACCTCCTGTCACTCCCCTCTGTCGTCGCGCACACCGGGTCGTACGACGGCCCATAAGCCTACCTTAACTGCGGTGTGCGGATCAGCGGTCCGTATGACCGCTGTTCCGCTACAGTGTGGGAGCCCCCTCCCACACTGTACACTTTACATGCTTCCCTAGTAAATAGCCTGAACGTAGCTCACAAGTTCTCAGAGAGCGAATTCGAACTTGCCTGAGCTACGTTCATGCATTCTTAGTAAATAGAGCCCATAGAGAGAGAGAGAGAGACGGAGACAGAAGGAGAGGAAAATGGGGGGCAGTAAGTGTGCATAAGTGGCCTGACGTAGGTAAGTCTGGATCCTGCCCTTAATAATGAAATAAGTATGCACCTAAGTGGCAAGTGCCAATGCAAATGCAAACATACACACACAGTCTGTGTATATTCAGGAACATTATGAAGTGTGAATCAGGGCCTGGAGATCCGCATCCTATCATCTGGTGCACACATGCGCAGAAGTTAACATTAGGCTTATAGGCCCGTATTCAGACCTCCGTCTTCTGTGGCCGTCCGTCCGTATCTAACCAATGGAAGTTACTGGGCATGCGTAGTAATTATTGTACGGGCCATGGGGCCTGATCCAGACCTACACATGAGAGCGGAGCGTATTACCGCTGCAGCGTAAAAACTTTCCCTCCCATGACACTCCCCTTCCCTTCCTTTCATTACGCCCGCCGAACCCTACCTTAACTTTTCCATGTGTACAATTTAAATGGCTTCCCCTGCCTACATTCCTTAACTCCAGCGTCCGTAGTAACTTCGTACTATAAACACGCCCCATCGTCAGCTAAAACCCGAGGGGGGGTGTCATGGAAACGCACTTGCCGCTTAGGTGCGTACTTTTGCGAATCCGTGTGTACTTATCCTTCTTAAGTCTGAATCAAGGCCAATATTCCTTAATTTGGGGAGACTTCAACCATCTGTAATAACTTTTCAATGAGGCGCAATCACCCGCGGAGACTTGTTACAGCTCCGAGCAATAAAACACGTTTGAAATGTTCTAGTTCCACCTCGACTCTCAAAGAGCATCGATTTGCGGCTAGCAGGAAACACATACATTCAGCAAAGGTAAAAGCTAAATGAAAGGAGCAGGTTGGCTTTTCCCGGTCGCTGTAACTTACTCTGTATTGTTTAATCAGAAACATATGAGAAGGAACGAAGCTGGATGTCGCTGTTTGTTTCACCACAATGTAGCTTCCCTGCCATGTTGTGTAAAGGGAGTTAAAAGGCGATTTTCTAAGGCTAAGAACTGTCCATTATCGGCACAAAGGATTTGGCTTAGAAATCCAGGCAGACTTTTTATTTGTTTAAAAGTACCTGTGATCTATCGCCAAAACGACTGTTCTTTTTCTATAGTCATTGACCGGACACCGTCAGTAGTTCAACTTTCATGTGTCACAGCATGGAAAAAAAAAGAACCGTCTGAAAAAAAAACAAAATAAAAACACCCACCTCTGACAGCAAACACTGTTATTAAGTACAGTCCGTTATTATTATACAGCCATCTAGATTACAGAGAAATCACTCACTAAACACAGGCTTTGTGACCTTGCTGAATATGAATTTCCCATGAATGCTCTCGATATAAAAGACCTATTGTGCGCATCATTTGCATAGTCTGTCTCTCTCAGTGGACTGTTAGTGGTTATGTAATATGTTATATTGTTGTTGTAATAACTATTATGTGACTTTCATGGAACAAAAAAATAAAACAAAATAGGAGGTAGAAGCAAGCACTTGCTACTGGATAAACCATAGCTGCAACAACAGCTGATATAATTAATTAACACTTATTTATACAGTGCTTTACAGAGAGCATTAGAGATACACCCTGTCTCTCTCCATAGTAATATCACCTTAGTCCTGGTAGTAACGCTGCTGTGGGACTGGATCATACACAGCACTGAGCACTGTTACCATACACCCTGTCTCTCTCCATAGTAATATCCCCTCAGTCCTGGTAGTAACGCTGCTGTGGGACTGGATCAAACAGAGCACTGAGCACTGTTACCATACACCCTGTCTCTCTCCATAGTAATATACCCTCAGTCCTGGTAGTAACACTGCTGTGTGACTGATCATACGAGTGTAGGTCCTCGTTGAGAATGGCCCTATTTCGATACAGCCATTAACTCCCAGCCAGTTCTGAACTGGCTGGGATATCAATTGCTTATGCCTTGAACAGGCAAGGAACCCCACTCAATAACCCCAACCCCCCCCCCCCCCCCCCACCCCCCCCCACCCCCCCCACCCTAAATCTCCCCTCCAGCCTAACTCTAAGTCCCCCTGCAGCCTAACCCTAAGCCCCCAGCGGTGGCACTTCCGAAAAAGAATCGCACACTCACCCATTTATAAGAAAAAAATTGAACACTGCTGCAATTCGAAATAGAGACAGCCAAAAAGCAACTTTAGTCTGTCCCTATTTCACAATGAGAGGACTCTCAACGGGATCATACAGAGTACTGAGCACTTTTACCATACAACCTGGCTGCTCCATTGTGTGATATAGAGCACTTGCCCTTACGTATTAATCCCCTATGTCCTATTCAGTGTAAGCTTACAGCAAGGGCACTCTTGCCCACACAGTCTTGTTATAATGATTGTGAAAATTGTAAAGTGCTTCATAATCTTATGGCACTATATAAAAACCTGTTAATAAAAAAAAAAAATCAATATTGCTTGGTATCTTAAGGAGGCTCTAATAACATAAACAATTATCTCATTTCACAATATTGGTCAAACTTTTGTTTACTTACCTAATTTTGCTTGATTTTATCTGAATGGTTCACTTCATTTCATCATCCTGGGTTGGTATTTTAGCTATCAACTTAAGTCAAGACAGATGATGAGCAGATTTAATTCTTTCATCAATCAAGAACACGATACACGGAATTCTGAGCAAATGCAATGTCGGTATATTTGTTTTAAATAAAGATTTTGTGATTGATCAGTGCCGTGTTCCAAAGACGTCAACCCGGCTCCCGTTATCGGAGGGCTGATTGTCTGTTCCTGAACTTTTTACTAACTTTTGATTGAGTTAAACCCCAGATTATAGAATAAATTCAATAATACTGAGCCTTTTATGTCACTGACTCACTGAGCCCAGGTTAATTCAGTTAGGACTTCAGACAGAGTCACATATCCTGTGCATATCCCTGTGAAAGGTTCTATTTATCAGAGGTCGGTCATGACTGATGGGTGAGGCAAACAGTACCTTATGCCCTCCATACAGGACGGCCACCGGAAATTTTGGGGCCTGGGACACAGGCCACAGCGATCTGCCATCTCTGTGATGTCACCCAGGAGAGGCGCGGACATGCAATTATGATTCGCAGGGGGCCGATATGCAGGAAGGTCCATCCACAGTGGGATCACCGCTAGACAAACTAAATAAAAAAAACTACTAACAGCTGCTTTGGGCTCTATTTACAAAGATCATTTTAGTGCGATAGGGACAGTTTTCACTTCAAAACTGGCCCTATCGCATTAAAATGAAGTCACCCATACTTACAAAATGCCGGAGCGGAGTTTTACACTCCGCTCCTGGAGTCAGACTAACGCCAGCTCAGACTGGCATTAGTGGTAAGTATTCCGGCGATGTCCCCATTTACCCCTCTTTTCATGTCCTGAGCATGTGCAGTGTTTCTCATGTCCTGAGCATGTGCAGTGTTTCTCATGTCCTGCGCATGTGCAGTGTTTCTCATGTCTGCACTGAAATTTTTCTAAGTCCCGATTACGAGCTACTGCGCATGTACAGTACTTCATTCATGCATCGCACTGCGCGGACCCGGCGGCTCATTGCGGGACCTTGCAGGAGGGGTGAGTATGTGTAAATAGTGTGAATGAAGCTGCGATGATAAGAGAGCCTGATGCAGCTTACTTCACAGGGAACGAGGAAGGTAAGTAAATAGAGCCCTTTGTCTTTAGTCTTCTGGTGGGAGATCTGTCAAGACCACGATTTTCTCTTTCATTGACTATGGCATTGGCAGGGTTATTTGGACAGCACGGTGTCTCACAGTGCTGAGGTCATGATTTTAATTCCAGGGCTGGGGTTTATCTGTGTGGCGTTTGTATGTTCTCCCTGTGTCTGGTCCGATGGCCCGCTTTGCAAAATGGAGACAGCCAAAAGTAACTTTTTTTATGGATGGGTGAGTGTGACGATCGGTATACTCGCCCATTCATTTTCGCAGACCTGCCGGAGAGGTGAGTAACTTCTCTGGGGCATTTTAGTTTTGGGGGGCTTAGGGTTAGGCTCTTAGAAAGGGAGAGTTAGAGTTAGGACCATAGAAGGGGAGGGTTAGGGTCAGGCTGCGGGGAGGGGGGATCTTAAGGTTAGGCTATAGAGAAGGAAGTATTAGGGTTAAGCTAGGGAGAAGGGAGGGTTAGGGTCAGGCTGCAGGGAACGGAGGGTTAGGGTCAGGCTGCGGGGAAGGGAGGGTTAGGGTCAGGCTGAGGGGAAGGGAGGGTTAGGGTTAGGGTAAGGGAAGGGGAAAGTTAGGGTTAGAATTAGGGGAAGGGTTGGGGAAAGTTTAACCACTTACCCTGTTGGAGCTCGGTGCTCCGGGGATCGATTGCTATGCCTCTTTGAGACATAAGTAATCGATATCCCAGCCAGTTCGAAACTAACTGGGAGAGAACGGCCCTATGGAAATAGGGCCATTCTTTGTGGGGAACCACACCCTCCTCCAGCTCCTCTGGTTTCCTCCCACTCCAAAAAAAAACATGCCAGTAGGGTAATTTGCTCCTGAATAAATTAACCCTAGTGTTTGGGTGCGTGTGCTTGTGCGTCTGTGCGCGTGTTTGTGTGTGTGCGTATGTGTGTGTGTTAGGGAACATAGAATGTGAAATATCCATTGTAATTCTCTGTGTAATGTATTCTGATGGCGCTATATAAAAACCTGTTAATAAATAAATAATATTTAGAGAACCTGTTGCATTGGAGTCATTTTTGGACTATCCTTTGAACTCCTTTAGGGACCTATTATGTGTAATATCTTTACAGGTTGTAACTCTAATACTTTTATTTACCAAGATCTATACTTGAGTTTATTAGCACGGATGCAGTTGCCTGTCGGACCGACCAATTTTGCAAATAATGGCATCAACAGCTGCATGTCCCCGGTATCATTGTTTAAAACCTCTGCAAACACTTAATTGCTATAGGGAATAGGAACTTATTTCCCTGTTTCCATTGTTCCCTGCGCGGTTGAGGCGGGTATAATGTTAGGGTAAGGTTACGGCAGGTATAAGGTTAAGGTTAGAGCTTAAGGGGAAGATTAGGGTTAGGCTGTGAGTCATGGAGGACTAAGGTTAGGCTGTAATCATGGATGGTTAGTCTGCGGGGTATGGAGGGTTAGGGTTAGACAGTGGGGCATGGAGGGTTAGGCTGCAGAGCATGGAAGGTTAGGGTTAGGCTGTGGGGCATGGAGGGTTAGGCTGCAGGACATTGAGGGTAAGGGTTAAGCTGCGGGGGAAGGAGGGTTAGGCTGCAGGGCATGGAGGGTTAGGGTTAGACTGCGGGGCATGGAGAGTTAGGGTTAGGCTGCGGGGTATGGAGGGTTAGAGTTAGGCTGCAGGGCATGGAGGCTTAGGGTTAGGCTGTGGTGTATGGAGGGTTAGGCTGTAGGGCATGGAAGTTTAGGCTTAGGCTGTATAAAATGGGTGTAAGGTTATGGTAAGGCTGCGGGAAACAGAGGGGTAAGCTTAGGAAAGGGTTAACGTTAGGATTGCGTAAAACACAACCAATCAGATTCTAGCTCTCACTTTCCCGTGACACACTAGAGAATGTCAGCTAGAATTTGATTGGTTGCTATGGGCAACATCTCCACTTTTCCAAACCTGCAGCTTAGTAAATCTGGCCCCAGGAGTCGCTTCACCGCCGCTTTCTCAAATGCAGGCTGCTGGCAATAGGCACCCATCTACATTCAGCTGCTGTATAATGGAATAAAGAGCATCATACCAGCAAACCACATCCATTAGCACTGTTGAAATATATGTATTTATACCTTTATCATATTTTGGAGCTATCGGCCTTTAACTATTTAACTATTTAACTTTTTATTTGAGAATCAGTCCCATTGTGTATATAGAGCTGTTAGGTCGTCATTACAGTACTTTACTTTATGTCCGGCAATTATAAACACATCTGAATGGTCCTAGTAATATTACAGGCTCTTAGCGGCATGGATCATTTTAACAAGTTAATGTCTATTTCAGTTGAATTTCTGTAATGAAAACACCAACGTTTGGAGGAAGAGAGAGATGAAAGTGGTGTTTGTGGTGTAGAGGGTTCAGAAGTGCTTATCAGACATTCACAGCTGAGTGCAAGGCAGATTATAAATGATCTGACAGAAACAGGACTCATTGCTAAAGTGGGACTTTCCATCTCTGCTAATTACAAAGTGCATATTAAACACAAGGTTAATGCTGATAGCAGCTGGAAAAAGCCATCTACACAGAGGACAGTCCCTGCAAAATATGTATAATTAGGGAAATCCAAAATCCCAATCACTGCCAAGTCCCTCAAATGTTCCAGAATTATTATTTTTTGGATTCTTCAAAGTTGTGCCAGATAAAAGAGAGAAAGTCGTTTGTAACAATCTTTTCTTGTACCGCTGCTGTCTTCATGCAAAGCTAATCTACGGTGTAGCTTCGTTATGAACAAATTGCAAATGTTCAGTCACTCATAGCAAGCGACCAACAATAAAGAGTGACTGATAAAGGGAATGTTAAGCTGGTTTGGCCAAAGTAACAAATTTACTACTTTTAAGGTCTTTGGTTTTCAGGGCAGGGATGGAAAATCTCAATCAGCAGTATTGCTCAAGACCCCTTGGTATCATAGGCTAGTTCCTTTTCGGCTGTCTCTATTTTGAATGGCAGCCATTTTATATACTCACCCATTCATTTTCGCTGCGGAGAGGTGAGTAACATCTTCGGGGACTTTTAATCTTTGGGGTGGGGGGGGTTAGGGTTAGGCTGTAAGGAAGGGAGGGTTAGGGTTGGGGCAATAGATGGTGAAGGTTAGGGTCAGGCTGCAGGGAGGGGGGGTCTTAGGGTAAGGCTGTGGGGAAGGGAGGGTTAGGGCCAGGCTAGGGTGAAGGGAAGGTTAGGGTAAGGCTGTGGGGAAGGGAGGGTTAGGGTTAGGCTATTGAGAAGGGAGGGTTAGGGCCAGGCTAGGGAGAAGGGAAGGTTAGGGTAAGGCTGTGGGGAAGGGAGGGTTAGGGTTAGGCTATTGAGAAGGGAGGGTTAGGGCCAGGCTAGGGAGAAGGGAAGGTTAGGGTAAGGCTGTGGGGAAGGGAGGGTTAGGGTAATGGAAGGGGATGGTTAGGGCTAGAATTAGGGGCAGGGTTGGGGTAGTGTTTTACACCTCATCGAGACATAAGCAAATTATATCCTAGCCAGTTCGGAACCGGCTGGGAGAGAACAACCCTATCGATAAGTGGGGATCCACACCCATATTAAGGAGGCTCTGATAATGGGATGTAGTTTCTCCTGCGACAAACCCATTTTCGACATTGATTAAGGTGATGGCTTAATCGCGACTGTTTTAATGCGAAGGCTTTTAAATAAAGAATATTTCTACATTGGAACAAGTACATGTTCTTATTGTGACAAGGTACCTGTTCCTCGTTAGGGCTAGGATACGGAGAGTGGAGGAATAAGGTTAGGTTGCAGAATGAGGATGGTTAGGGGTGGGTTTAAGGATAGGCTGCAGGACAGGATTGGTAAGAGTTAGGCTTTGGAGAGGGGGTGGTTAAGGTTAAGCTGCAGGACATGGTTGGTTAGGGTTAGGAGAGGGTTAAGGTTAGGCTGCAGAGAGGAGAAGGTTTAGGTTAGGGTTAGGGGAGGTTGAAGGGGATGATCAGGATGAATAAAAACCATCCCCTGTTGGACTATTTGTAAAGACAGCAGTTGTTGGAAGGTTGCTGTGTCACCGGACGCTAAACCCCCGATAACATAAACCAATATATAACTAATATATATCATATATAATTCAATATACTGTAGGTCAATCCTTTGTTTACTTACTTGATTTACTTACTATACCTGCTGCTGGAGAACTGAGGTGAATATCGGCCGGTCCTCCCTCTCTCCCCGGGCCTAGGACTCCAGTCCTGGTAGCCCCCATGATGGTGGTCCTGGGCAGAGCCATCATGTACTTTGTAGTACTATGCTATTAAATGCCATTGCCAAGGGCTGTGATGGGCGGTTATCACCATCTTTGCCTTGGATATTAATGTAAAAGTACCAGTAAGGACCTGTTTTCACTTATACTGGCATTTATGCCTGTGCCCATTATCTACCCACATAGACACACACAGCTTCTAGACTCATCTAACAATATTTTGACAGGCCAAAAATACTAAGTTTAGAGAAACCATCATATCTCACGCCAATGTACCAAAAATGTGCAGCTAACAAAAATATCTGTTACCACTTGATGCAAGCGTGGTTTTACCAACATAAAAGGTATTTTCATCCAAATCCAGTGTCAACACATTACTTGGAGTTTGTATAAGAAGGGACTATTGATTTCACGCCTTGATGTGTCACCCAAGTTCTACTTAGAATTGGTAATGTGTCATTGAGTACTTTAATAATATGCAATCAATTTGTGATATGCTGAGCATACACTTTATAAACATAAAACATGAAATTATGCTGGATTCCTTTCCTGACCTTTATTCTAATTGTAAAAACCCAAATTAAAAGGAGGTTAAACTAAATTTTATATGCAAGCTGCCCGAGAATCGCTATTTCCAGTCCATTACCCAGAATGCACCAGAATCCAGAAATAATAAAAGAAACAGATAAAATAATTGAGGATGATTTAACTACAGAGAGGAAAAGTGAAGGAGGATGTGCACAGGACAGCCAGAACACTGCAAGTCTGTATGACTGTAATGCTGACATTTTAGTCATATGGACTCATTAGTAATCAGCTGGCCAGAACACTTACTTCTGGATCGGCCCTATTGTGTCTAGTCGGTAACTCTAAGGGGCTTTTGAATCAGATCACGTAGCGCTTTACAATTTAACAAACATTATAACAAGACTGGGTGGTAACAGACAGACTGGGTGGGTAAGCACAAGCTTACATACACTCTATAGGATATTAGGGATTGATACATAAGGGAACATGCTATAAATCACACAACCTGGACCAGCCAGCTTGCATGGTAACAGTGCTCAGTGCTCTGTATGATCCAATCACACAGCAGTGTTACTACCAGGACTGAGGGGATATTACTATGGAGAAAGACAGGGAGTATGGTAACAGTGCTCAGTGCTCTATATGATCAGTCACACAGCAGTGCTACTACCAGGAATGCTGGGGAATTTTAGTATAGAGTGAAAGTGAACAAGTTTGTGTTAATCATGAAAGGAAGATATAATATAGAAGTTGTAAATATAGTATACAATTGTTACGTAGGTTGAAGAATTTGGTAAGCTTGTCTGAAGAGGTAAGTTTTAAAGAAGTGCTTGAAAGTTTTGAGGTGAGGAAGGTTATTCCAGAGAGTGGGTGCAGCTCGGGAGAAGTCCTGTAACAGGGAATCTGAGCATTTGTTTAGTGTCGTGGAGAGCTGTATGTCCTGTGAAGATCTGAGAAGTTTCTATTCAGAGTGAATCCTACACCATGTATTTATATTCATTTCTTATTCTATACATTGCATTGCATTCTTGATAACGTATTGATTATTCTTTCATTCCTAATAACACTTCATTCTGACCAGCACTTTTTTATTCCTAAGTGTTACTCCACTGTTTGATCTATGTAAGTAGTATTTCATAGCTGTAAACTGCCCCTCTGTAGATGAGACTGTCCTGATTTTATGTTTGCAAAAGGGGATGGGTTTATGCAAAAAGATTGGTGGAGATTGGGAAGAACAGGGTGGGGTTTATTTTTTCCCATTTTGGAGATCCCTGTGTTAGGAGCAATGGTAATTCATTGTGAGTGTAAAGTTGGTCACACACAATGGGTTGGATCCAGACTTAAGAAGGAGCTTTAAATTAAGAGGGGAAAGTTCCTCCTGGGCTAAACTATGTTGATTGCAGGGGAGTCATATTTCATCTGTTGCAAACAGTATTAGAGTTGAGAGGTGATGTTTCCTATCCCAAGTCTAAATAACAGTGTGATAGTAAAGCTTGTCAGTATCTGTGTGCAGTAAGCAATTCAAAGCTATATCCCTGCATGCAAAGAATACAATTAACTTGACTCCCCCTGAAATCAACATGGTTTAGCCCAGGATTAACTTTCCTCTCTTAATTTCAAGCTCCTTCTTAAGTCTGGATCCAGCCCAATATGATCAGGGCCACCAAGAGGAATGCTGGGCTCCGGTACAGTAACTTCTTGCCAATCCCCGACTTTCATTGTTGGACTTTTGCGCCGCCAAAAGTGGATTGTTTCAAACCCCTTGGGGGCGTGGCCTGTGCCTCCTTGGGGGCATGTCAAGCAGGTTTAAAGCAATAGGCCATCTACAGAATAAAACCTGCATTGCTGCCTACACCATTGGCAGGGATGACACTTTGTATGTCTCCAGCCATTCTTTCACCCCTTGTATGTCCCACCTATTAAACCATCAGAAGGATTTCACATACTGCCATCCTAATAGGAAAGTCAGACTGAACAGTTTGATAATCAGGATAGAGGTTTCTGATAAGTGTATCCTTTACCTCAAACTGCACCATTACTGGCTGATTGCCCATAGTGTAATGTCTGCAAATGAATTACCAAGGGAAGTGAGCATGGCAGATTAAGTGCATTACTTTAAAATGTGTCTTATGTAGGTAATTGTCTCAATATTCATGCTACACTACTTCTAAATCTCCCCTCTGAGAGATTTGGGATGATAAAAGTGCTAACAATGGCACACGTTGTAATTTGCATATTAACCAGGCTTGCATCTCATATTATTCCACCATGATTCACATTATCTCACAGATGTCAATAACCTCCAGCACTCAGTATTTTAAAGAGTAGGTATATTGCATGGCACAAACTGGGCAGATTAATTCATATGGGGTCATCCCCATCCTGAATTGTTTACCTGAATGGAAAATTTTTTGAGAGATTAAGAGTAATATGTAATAATTTATGTAACATTTGGTGAAATGTATTGATTGGTCCAGAAATATATCGTAATTTAGGCATCATTGTGGTGCAATGCTTTGATTGGCCCAGGAACAGATCATCATTTATACTTCATTGTGGTGGAATGTTTTGATTGGTCCAAGAATATAATGTCATTTATGCATCCTTGTGCTGCAATGCTTTGTTTGGCCCAGGAACAGATCATCAATTACTTCAATTGAATTGAATTCAATTCAATATCTCATTGTGTAGAATGCTTTTGATTGGTCCAGCAGTATATAATAATTTATAGATCATTATGGTGAATTGCTTTATTTGATCTAGTGACGATGAGACGAATCCAGACCTCTATCTGACCCCTGGCACACGGGTGTTATTTTGGCATTGCGCATGCCTGTGTAAGGTGTTACGTAACAGATCTTCTTGCATACAAAACTCAAATGTGTACGCCAGGAGATCCATCTGATGGGGCGCAAGGGGGGGGCAGAAAAGGCATGCAGATAAGGGTGAGTGGGCGGCAGATACATGCGGAGAACTTAAGCTACGGTTATGGACGCGTGAGTCTTCCAAAATCCACACCTGAGGGGAGAGTGACAAGGGAGTATGGAACACACACGGAGGTCTGGATCAGGTCCAATCATAAGCATCAGAACGGGGAAGGGGGGCGAAGAGGCATCTTGTCCCCCCAAAATATGAAGGGAGTGCCACCGTGGGGGGTGTCGGGGGGGGGGGCGGCAGAGGATTGCACAGGGACAGTGCCAGGAACTGTCTGTGAAATCTTCTGTCAGTGTCTCCTCTCCTCTGCAGCAGCTCCCTCTTATCTGAGTGACGCCGGTGTGACCCCAAAATCATGTCAGTGTCATTCAGGGAGCAGAAAGCGCACCGCGGAGGCAAGGAGAAGAAGCTTCAGCAG
>WWET01000484.1:528188-538662 GCA_011038615.1 Limnodynastes dumerilii
GGCTAGGTGGCCAAACGCTAAGTTAACGCCAATACGCTGTGCTTTAGTAAGCAGCGCATCGGCGTAGGTCTGGATCAGGCCCATAGTCACTAAGAACAATGGGCCAGATCCTGACCCCTGCACGCTTTACGTGCGTGCGGAGTGCGTACTCCGTAGTTACGCAGCCATAGCGGGAAGTGCACGCCCCCTGCCCTCCCTGCTGTCGGTAATGAACCTGGACGCTCCCGTGTCCAAATGTCTACATTAACTTTTCTGACTAAGTCTGTCTCTGTACAACCGCAGACCTAGTCATGATGGGACTTCCCCGCCCCGACCCCTTATTTAAATGCCTATCCCCACCTGTATAGCAGGGATACAGCCACCGTAAATGAAGAGTCACTTCAGCATACTTACTGACATAGGTCACTTTAATACGTACAGTAGGTACACTAACGGAACATCTGGCTCGCGCATACGCACATGTTCCGAGACAGGGGACTTACGCAAATGACTTGTGTAAGTCCCCTGTCGTACCTAGATCAGGATTTGGCCCAATGGAACTCTGGAGTCCGTGTTTCCAGGATTGGGTCAATACTGATACTAGTAACAGCACAAGCCAACAGACCGGACTAGCCTAGAACCTAGCAGTCCACTGTCCAGCTCCTTGTGAATAAGGACCAGATTCAGAGTTTGAAAATAAAGAGAGGAAAGTTCCTCCTGGGCTAAACCATGGTGATTGCAGGGGAGTCATATTTCATCTGTTGCAAGCAGTATTAGAGTTGAGAGGTGATGTTTTCTATCCCAAGTCTAAATAACAGTGTGATAGTAAAGCTGGTCAGTATCTGTGTGCAGTAAGCAATTCAAAGATATATCCCAGCATGCAAAGTATACAGTTACCTTGACTCCCCCTGCAATCAACATGGTTTAGCCCAGGAGTAACCTTCCACTCTTATTTTAAATCTCTGAATCTGGTCCTAAGCATCTAGCCTGCTATTGGCCGGCAAATGAACACCCAAGGCCCAGTTTAAAGTTGCACTTGTCCATCGATAACATGGAGAAGTGCCTCCTCCCCTCCCCTCCCCCGACACTCCCTTCAGAGCGCAAACCGTCGCGTCTCAAGTTGCACTCAAGCTGCGCGATTTTCTATATTGCACATGCAGGCTTAATAAACATGCAGCAATACGTCACGCCAGTCGGCCTGCGCTCATCTCTCCATCAAGCCCAATATTTCGTATATGTCGCAATGAAATTTTCAAAAAGTAATTTTTAGAAAATGTATTTTGTATTTTCATTGGCACAGATAACGTGATGCCAAATTTAAATCCAAATTTTTGTATCCAAATTTATGTCCAAATTTATATCCATTTCACTAACCTCAATTCATTTTCTCGGTCAGCTGAAGTCAAATATACTAGCATGTTAGTTTGTAAAGCCATCGAGAGCCACTGGGAATTCTATGCGTCATAACATAGTATGAGTTGACTCTCCCCGAGCAGAGACTGAGAGTTTTGTTATAAGTTGAATGAAATAATTTCATATTAGTAGGAATATAGACCTCAGACTACCACCCACACAAACACCATTCTAAAAAACCTTTTGCATTCAACCCTGAGTGACATTACCCACAAAAGAACAAGTGTTTAAGTAGATTAATAAATGAGATTCCTATAGTGATAAGTCTTACAGTAAAACTGCCATTGTGTGGTTCAGTGTTCAAGGAATTCTGAGGCTCAATATGACTTCTTGCAATGCAGACTCACACAAATTCCTGCTTTAATACAAAAATTTTATTGTGTTTGTTTAAAATGAACCATGTTTTTACCACTGTTAAAAAAAAAAAAAGTAACCACGATCAAATACTCAATATTGGACCGGATCCCGACCTCTATGCGTTTAGTACACGCACGAAAGTCTGGCAGTCCACACGGAAGAGAGGATTGAACTGCCCTGTCACTCCCCTCTCTCGTGAGGACTTCATACCCTCCAACATGACCCCATTCCATTACGTATAAAATACTCTGCTTCATAGTTTTCAACTATTAGTTACTATGGTAACCACCTTTGTTGAAGAGACAAATAGTTGGTTTTTTTTTATATCAGTTCCTTCATTTAAACCAGGTGAGTGACAGTTGAAAGTCCAGGAGCGGATTAAATTGTACTTGATGGAATGGGTCATGTTGGAGGGTCTGGGACTTATGCTGCGATAAGGAATCCTTATGTCACCTGTGCAGATCAGCGGTTCGTTTGACTGCTGATCTGCACGAAAGCACTAAATCCCTTCCCTACTGTAAAACTTAAATGCCCCCTCCCTCGGCTTACCCTACGGAGGATAAATAGGCGGAGGAAATGGGTGTGAATTTTGAAATTGCGAAATTATCGATAGAATGACTTTTGACCTTTCGATGTATCGTAATATTTAATTTTCGATGTAGAGAACGTTCGAATTCACGAATTTTCGTATTAGAGCGTTCAAAGTTTAAAATTTCAAACTACAGAGTTTCTAACCAGAGACTGCATACCGAGGAAATGTATCTCCCTGTCGGACGGATTGCCAGGTGTACAAAACTGAGTTCTTATGCCTGGTGATCCATTGCAGAACATCAGCCAGGCACATGCGCGCCTCCGACCACACACCCGACTTGCGCACTTTACATTTGTAAATCGGGTGTCGGACATAGGTCAGGATCTGATCTATACTGAGTTAAATTAAGGAAAAGATTAATTTCTAAAGGGCTGCCATTTTTACATTTTTATAGACAGAATATTAATACTAGATATTAGACATTATTGGACAGTTTTGGACTGTTATTGCCACCTTTGTATTAATTACATGTTTTCTTTACTTTCTAAATGTATAAAAAGATGATTTGAGGAGACGCTGATCTGCAAGATAAAGCAATATGTAATTTGCTGGTGATATATTGAAGTTGTCTTTTGACAGCACTAATGGATTCAGTGAAAACTGGATCTAATAAAGCTGACTGATTAAATTCAGGAGACATCAATCTAGTGGAGGTCGCTGGCACTTGTAGATATTGGGATCGATTTACAGTTAGGAGCATCAACAAAAAAAGAGTAAATCTGTGATTGCAACGTGAGAGGCGCAATGCATTGTATTTACGTTTGTACGCTTGGCCTTTCCATCATCGTTTTGGGTCAGATCTGGACTGGAATGTAAAAAAAAAGAACAAAGGAAAACTCCACCCGCATAACAGAAGGTCTAAGAGCGATCTAGATGTGAAACCAACAGCAGCTCTGCATGGGAATGCAAGGAACTTGTGTGCTCACAAGTAACAGTCAAGCACAATGCAGATACATTCCCAGATACAGCCAAACGGGTACAGAACTTTGCAATCAGGGGCTGTGGGGGGGGGGCGTGCCAGCTGCTCCCCCCACACTGTAAGCAAGCTGTTAGTGGTTGACAGCTTAAAACAGCACTCGACGCTCCATGCATGAGCCCCCCCTCTCCTCAGGGCCCCGTAGCATCCTACCTCTTGCGCCCCCTATAGTTACACGACTGCTTGGGCTAACATTCAGGTCTGGACTGGAGTCACTTGCACGAAACCCCCAACTTACTGTACATTGTCTACATTCCTGGGGCCATGATATATGGTCTTTCGGAATAAAGACCCTCGTACCGGCAAAGCACATCCATGTTACAGTGCTTGGTTGAAGACTTCTGTGTCTTTGATATTTTCTAGCAATCAGTCATCACGAAGGCTGTGAAATCCCCTGGTCTGCTTCCAAAATTGGCCCCCAGCTTCCTAAAAACTAGACAAGATGGATAAAAATGATGTTACCCGGCGGGAGAGCTATTGTCCTGCTTCTGATTAATTGCAGCCAGCATCTGAAAGAAATATTTCCCGTTAATGGCTGCAATGTCCAGGCATCAATAGAACCTCACAAGGTGTCACCTATTATTGCAATTCAATTACGGTTTTGTTCGAGCCGCATGAAATAATGTTTAATGTGTGGGACGAGAGAGCGTTCACTTCACTAGACGGTGTTTTATGTTCGGCAAAGCATTGTATAGGACCTGGGTAACTACCGGTCAGAACTTCGGATCTCTGCGGAGTCACAGACCATCGCATCAAGACAAATAAATCGCAACAATGAAGGCAGTCAGCTGAAAATAATAGCTGATTTCAGGATGAATAACAAGCACTTAGTTCAGTCTACGAGCAGACATTTTTTCCTTTTCAGTACAGATATTTCCCCTCCTGCGCCCAATACTGCGGGTTAAACCGCGGTTAGATGAAAGTTCTCCTCGCAGCACAATTGCGATCGCCATGAATTCTCTGTTTAGATTTATGAAGGGGGAGGAGGGGGGAATCCTTACAATTAGATTTGAAGGATAATGTCATTAACTTTTGTTATGTAAGAATCTCTACCGCTTTATTGCTTTTAAATTACATTTTAATAATTAAATGGTGAGGCCTGCTACTCACAAGTGGAACGATAAGTCATTGCTTAATGTGTGTGTACAAATATCCAGGAAACACTCAATAGTCGTCTCTCCAGCAGGTTAGGATTGGAGACAAGAATGCGTATGTGTGTATGCTTATTGTCCATGGTGTGTAGCTGCTGTTCTGGCAAATGGTATTTCAACAGTGATACAGCAGTGATACAGCGGTGATACAGCAATGATTCAGCAGTGATACAGCAGGGATACAGCAGGGATTCAGCAGTGATACAGCAGTGATTCAACAGTGATACAGCAGTGATTCAGCAGTGATACAGCAGTGATACAGTGGACACCATAATGCTGATTGTGTCATTTTCAGATTTCAGATTTGAGTTTAGAAAACATTTATTTCGGCTCGGCGACATTCCCAAAAGTTTTAATTTCGACAACCCGACATTTATTTTCCCCGCTACCTTCTGTCCCCGGTACCTGCTATGTCTTTGCGCTGAACCCTTCTGTGCTTCCTGGATTAGTGGTTAGGGTTAGGATTAGAATTATAGCTAAGATTAGAGCTAGTTAGGGTTATAAATTAGAATTAGGAATTAGGGTTAGGGTTAGAATTAGAATTAGAGCTAGGATTAGGGTTAGAAATTAGAGTTAGGAATTAGGGTTAGGATTACAATTAGAGCTAGGTTTAGGGTTCAAGTTAGGGTTAGGATTACAATTAGAGCTAGGATTAGGGATAGAAATTAGAGCTAGGATTAGGGATAGAAATTAGAGCTAGGATTAGGGTTAGAGTTAGGGTTAGAAATTAGAGTTAGAAATTAGGATTAAAGTTACAGCTAGGATTAGGGTTAAAGTTAGTGTTAGAAATTAGAGTTAGGGTTAGGATTAGGGATAGATTTAGAGTTAGAATCAAGGGACTAGATCCATTCCCCTGCATGCTAGATGTGGAATTCAACTGTTTTGCTGGCAATGTGCATGCCAAATGCTCCAACAGATCTCCATGAGACAGGGGAGTTTGTTCGCCTCTTCCAGTAAACACACAGAGGTCAGCATCCGGTCCAAGGTTAAGGTTAGGATTAAAAATTAAGGTTAGGATTAAAATCTAGGGTTAGGATTAGGGTTATGAGTTAGGGTTAGGGGTTATAGTCAGGGTTTTAGAGCTAGGATTAAGGTTAGGAGTTATAGTCAGGGTTTAGAGTTAAGATTAGGGTTAGGGTTAGGAGTTAAAGTCAGGGTTTAGAGCTAGGATTAGGGTTAGGAGTCATAGTGAGGGTTTAGAGTAAGGATTATGGTTAGGAATTATAGTCAGGGTTAGAATTAGGCGTTATAGTCAGAGTTTAGAGTTAGGGTTAGGAGCTATAGTCAAGGTTTAGTGTTAGGATTAGGGTTAGGAATTATAGTCAGGGTTTAGAGTTAGGGTTAGGTTTAGGAGTTATAGTCAGGGTTTAGAGCTAGGATTAGGGTTAGGAGTTATAGCCAGGGTTTAGAGCTAGGATTAGGGTTAGGAGTTATAGCCAGGGTTTAGAGTTAGGGTTAGGATTAGGTTTAGGATTAGCGTTAGATTTATTGAAATATCAAACAAACATGTCAGTATTACAATATACAATTGAACAGTTGTCTAATCAGAAATGCCTATCCACTACCAGTCTGCGTTTCAGTGCCATGCATGTTAACTGACTCAAAACCTGGGACTGGCAAAAATCTCGGCAGTCATCTCCCAATGGCAGCCTCCATGCCCTGCAGCCTAACCCTAACCTTCCCTTTTACTTCTAACCTTTTACCCACTGCTGCCTAACCCTAATATACCCGCCCCAACCTCTCGCTATTGGGAACGGGGAAATAATTTCCTGTAACCAGTATCATATTTCTATTATCAGATGGCGGCTGTATCACATTCGAAATACGGTGGCTCAGATCAGCAACCGCGTCCCAGGTGGAGCCACTCCCCTTACGTATATAGAGGTACGAACGTGCGATGCATTTCCACACGGTCCTCACATAAAATGAGGTTATTGCGGAAATCATTGTCCTTAGTGTACAATGTCCATACTTCCCCCTCCTGTCCTGTCTACACGTTGTACACCCTCCAGCCCTGCCCCCACTCCGCCATCACAAACACGTCCATTCCTGAGGATCCAGACCAGTCATAAAAGCGTGTATGTGTGCATACGCAAAAGTAAAATGCGTCCGCATTCTGCGCCTTGCGTTCGGAAAACCAGCATTTTACTTCGCTTTCAATCAAGTTCAGTTTTACGGCTGTCTTTTTTTTTATTTTCAAGAGAAATCTGCATTTAATATAAAAAAAAATAATGTGCAAATGATTTCACTGTCCGTGGAGGATGTGATATTTTATATATGGATTCTTTTTAATTTCCTGTCACACATCAAAGGCGATGGGCTTAATAATGAGAGGATGTTGAAGTATGCAGGGTGATACGCCAGTATTTCAGTGCACGGATTTAGGAGCCGCTGTGCTGAGGGCGAGCGACATTTCAGCACATAATCTGCGTTAATCACACTCACAGCTGGAAGCGGAGTATTGTGCAATGTGTAGGGATGAGTTTATCACGCAGGGACACGTTGCCATGCCATCTCGTGCAGGGAATTTATAACACCGCTAAACGATATCCCCAATGCCGGAACCCAAGGGTTAGATAATCACTTCTATTACGTTTGACACCTAGAAATCTGCCATACTGCTAACTACAAAGAAAGTATGAATAATCCAATGAAAATGTGTGAAATATGGGATAATATTTCTAGACCCATAATGAAACCTTGTGGGAGAAGATTTCTTTTTTTATGCAAGGCTCAAATTAGGTCAAGTAGAGAAAGAAGACAATGTCCATGTCACAGTATTACTAGAGCGTGAGGGCCCGATGTTAGATAGATAGATAGATAGATAGATAGATAGATAGATAGATAGATAGATAGATAGATAGAACGTCACCCCCCTTACACACGCAAAGTACGTAAGTGTGGTGTTTGGAGGGGAGGGGATGGCGCATGCGTTCCCCAGATGTTACTTGCGTTTTATGCACATGTCCGGATTCACAGTTACGTAGTTTTCCTCTTCCGTGCGTTGTGTTATGAATTGAGCTACTAGGCACGTGTAAAAGCTTATTTACGCTATCTCCGTAGCATTTCTGTATGTAGATTGCGTAAGCGCAGTCTAAAGCCAGATATAAATGGTACGTAGATAGTGTAAATAAGCTGTTACGCATGCTCAGTAGCTGAATTCATAAAACAACGTACGTAAGACGCAAACTACGTAATTGTGAATCCGGACCATAATCCCTACTATAAGGAACTTAGATTCGTACAATGGGATTTCAGAAGAAAGGGGCTGGGCTTCCCCTCCGCCCGTCACCATGCAGACTGACAGACCCGCGCATGTGCGGAAAGCGTGCAGGGGTCTGGATCAGGTCCAGAGTTATTGTAATGCTGAACAAACGTGTCGGTATTACCATATTCAATAAACACAATGCACCCCATCTGTACGACAAACCATATCCCTACAGGGTGTGGGTCCCCGCAAAGAGCGGCCCTATATCTATAGGGCCTTTCTCTCCCGAAAGGTGAGTGGCTAAACTAACCTCAACCCTTCTCCTAATTCTAACCCTAACCCTTCCCTTCCATTACCCTAACCTTAACCCTCCCTTCCCCGCAGCCTCACCCTAACCCTCCCTTCCCTACAGCCTATCCTTTAGACTCCCCTCCCCGCAGCCTGACCCTAAGACTCCCCTCCCCACAGTGGGTTGATGCGCAGGGAAGGCTTTTCTTAGTGTGTGAGTTATAATGTTATTTGACTGATATATATACTCACAACATTATCTCAACTGTAGATAAAATTAACTCAAAAGAGTTGTTTTCCTGACAATACTAAGGTCTGTAGTATTATTATATCCACCTTAGTGTTACCGACAGTTATAAGTCCTACACTAGTCATTACAGCAGCGTAAGCCATTACCCTAACCCTAACCCTCCCTTCCTTGCAGCCTGACCCTAACACTCCCTTCTCCCTGGCTTGACACTAATCCTCCCTTCTCTATAGCCTAACCCTAAGACCCCCCTCCCCGCAGCCTGACCCTAACCCCCCCAATACTAAAATGCCCCAGAGAGGGTTACTCACCTCTCCATAGCTGTCATTCTGCGAAAATGAATGTTTGAGTATGCCTATCGTCACACTCACCCATTCATAAAAAAAATTTCTAAAATGGCCCCCATATTCCAAATAGAGACAGATGAAAAGTAACTTTTGGCTCTCTCCATTTTGCAAAGCGGGCCATCAGACTGGAGACTGCAACCGATCCCTACAAACCCCTATAGTGGTGCCTTACCTAGAGATCGCATTTGAATGGCGTGGTGACTGTATGCAGTTAGTAATCTGAATAACGAGGAGAATGCAATATTTGTGACCTGCCTATATCTCTGGACCACACAGAGACTCATGTAAACACACAAAATCTGAATAGTGAATAACTATTATATAATAATAATACCGAGTCTTTACCTTTACAGCAATTATATACAGGGCACAGGAGGTAAGTGTTGCTTAGACAGAACATATATCATCCGTCATATGGTGCTGATTACAGAACCTAGACTGAAATGAGTAACAGGAGGAATTCAAGACTCAAGTACTGCAATCAGCAAGCAATCTGAAACGTTAATTAATCAGTGTCAGAGACACTCTCAGAAGCCAGGCTGACCTTCTTTCCAGAATGTGTTTCTAATGAGAGCATTCAGGTATTTTATCAATCGGACTATGTGGTGCTCTGGAGTTCACGGTGTCAGCTGATATGCTGTGAGATGGTTGGTGGAAGCGGCCATTTGTGGCTTTAACCAAAATTCATGGGAGATTCCATCAATCAAGTCACCGGGAACTGGAGTTATAGCCGAGGCAACAGGACAGTGAGTCGGATCCAGAACTAAGTCCGACAGGGGACTTCCACAAGTCATTTGCATAAGTCCCCTGTCTCAGAACATCGGTTCCGCTAGCGTACCTAACTAAGTTCCGTACGTCTGTAGGTAGGTCGAAGGGGCCTACCCTTTATTGACGAGTGTCGTATCTCTAGCATATAGGCGGTGATAGGCCTTTAAATGAGGGGTCGGGAGTGAAGAAGCCCTGTTACGACTTGATCTGCGTCCGTACATTCGCAGATCAAGTCATAGGGCCGTAAGCAGACTATCGGACGTATATGTTAGCGATGTTTACTAATGCGCATGCGTAGTAAATTTTTTTATGTAATCTCCGTATCTCATCCTTACGTAGATTACGTATATGTGGTCTTAATCTGCGCATATACGCAATCTACGTAAGGAAAATATATGTTATACGACCGGTAGTTTGCATATGGCCCATAGTTATTAAAGTAGCCTTCTGGACTACTATACGCAATCTAAACGATACGTAGAATACGTAAAATAGTTACTATGCATGCGTAGTAGCTATTATCAGTAAATTACAGACGTATGTGTAATACGTCCGGGGCTACTCTGCATTTGTGTTTGGATCGCCGGGGTAAGAGAATGTAACTACATTGTGATTGGCTGTAAAGGGAATGTACTGGTGTGGTTTGCCGGTACGATGGTCTCTATTTTGAAAGATCATCGTACGGCTGTTGCCTGTCGCCCTCGATTGCAGTGCCAGTGTGACTCCCAGAGCCGCAAAGATTTCTAACCCCGACCTTCCATGTCCCGCAGCCTCATCCTAACCTTTCCTTTAAGACCTAACCCTAACCCTTCTTTTTTAAGACCTAACCCTAACCATAGCCCCGCCACGACCTGAGCCATAACCTTAACCTCAGCCCGATGAAGCTGTTTTGCTGTAGGGAACAGGTAGAAACAGGTACCGGCTCCCAACAGCAATTTTCTCATTGACAAGCTTTTCAGACATGATATCGCCACCATTCAGCTGGCATCATGTTCAAAACAGGCCCACCCGGACCAGCAACTACAACATGCCAGTTTCTAGCACAGCACCCACAGATAGAAACTGTGGGGTCCAGACACGGGAAACAGCACTCCAGTCCCTATGTGACATCACACACATATAGGTGGAGTGTCAAGGACCAGCAGGAA